>CAUYRH010002130.1:0-33821 GCA_963574655.1 Perodicticus potto
ACTTAGCAATTATGAATTGGGCTGCAATAAACAATCTGGTACAGATATCTTTGTTGTAATGTGATTTTTGGTCATCTGGGTATATACCCAGTAGAGGAATTATAGGGTCAAATGGCAAGTCTATTTTTAGATCTCTGAGTATTTTCCAAACATCTTTCCAAAACGGGTGAATTAGTTTGCATTCCCACCAGCAATGTAGAAGTGTTCCCTTTTCTCCACATCCACGCCAACATCTCTGGTTTTGGGATTTCATCATGTGGGCTAATCTTACTGGCATTAGATGGTGACTTTTCTTCTTTCATAGTTACATGGACGGAGCTGGATCAGGTTCTCCTTAGCAAAGTATCTCTAGAATGGAAGAAAACATATCCAATGTATACATCCCTAATATGAGGCAAATCTATATCTTTCAAGTGTAGGCTACAACCCACCTATTGCACAAGAAGATAGGGAAAGGGGAGAGGGAGGGAAGGGGAGGGAGAGGGAGGGTGGGGGGAGTGAGGATAGAGGGCGGGATCACACCGGTGGTACATATTTGAAGGGTTAGGAGAAAACTTCTAAATACGGATCAAAGTTGTTCTCACAAAGTAATGAGAAAGTCTCTTGAATGTTATCACAATCAGGTTGATGAAAATATCTTTGATTGTATCTGAAGCCCGTACACTGTACCCCATGACTGAATTATTGTACACAAATATGATTTAATAAAAAAGAAAAGATAAAAAAAAAATAAAAAATAAATAAAAATCCATCACGGAATCTAAAGTCACACAGATGTCCTCCCGTATTTGTTTCCAGAGTTTTATTGTTTTTAATTTTACATTTAGATAGATGAGTTATTTTGAGTTAATTAATTGCTGAAGCATAGGGGCTATATCTAGAGTCAATGTTTTGGTAAATGGATGCCCAATATTTCCAGCACCATTTGTTGTAAAAATCCATCCATTCTCCATTAAACTGCATTGGATTTTTGTCAAGAGTAACTTTTGAACATTTATGTGAATCTATTCCTAGGCTCTCCTTTATGTTCCCTTGAAATATAAATACATTATTTCACCAAGACCATCCTATCTTTATTACCACAGATTTGCAGAAAGCCTGGAAGTCAGTTAATGTCAGAACTCCAACTTTGTTCTTCCTCATTGGTATCATGTGGCGCTATTCATATTTGCCTATTCTTTAAAATTTTAGAGTCATTTTTTCAGCGTCTAGTAAACAACTTCCTGGAATTTTTATTGGAATGCTTGTAAGTGTTGTGTATCCATATATGTACATTTACATGTGTGCATATATATGTGTGTGTGGAAATATATTCATATACTATCCACACGTATGTACACATACATATACGTGTATATGGTATTTGACAGATTTGACACATAAGAAAATTGTGCCTTTTAATCTTTGAACATGAAATATCTCTTCATTTATTTGCATCTTTTATTTCTTTCATCAGTGTTCTGTAGTGTCTGTTTACAGTGCTCATACATATTTTGTTTTATTTAACGTAAGCATTTGCTGTTTTATTAAAAATGATATTTTGTTAAATTCCAAATTCCACTTTTCCATTTGTTTCTGTCATAAAGAAAGGTAATTGACTTCTGTATGATGATCTTGTATCTTGCCACCTTGCTATACTTGTTCATTTGTTCTGGATGTTTTCGTTAGATTCCTTGGTGTTTTCACATAGAGACATATGTCATCTCTGAATAAAGACGTTTCAGTTTTTTCTTTTTAAAATGTTTCTATCACGCTAGCTAGAACTCCTACTACAGTATTAATATTGACTTTTTTTGATAAGTTCTCCATTTCTTTGATTTCTGACTACATTTTGTATTACTTCCAATCTCTGCTTTTGTTGTTTAGTTCACTTTTCTTCTTTTTAGTTTCTTGACATGAAGCCTTCCATTATGAAATTTATATTTATTTTTATTTTTTTGGTGTAAGCATTTAATGCTATCTATTTTTCTCTAGTTACCAATTTAGCTGCCATCCACAAATTTTGACATCTTGGAGGCTTTCTCCCTTTTTTCATTCAGTTTAAAATGTTTTCTAATGTCTTTGTGATTTTAATCTTCAGTGCATTAATTATGTTATAGTATTATTAAAATTTCCAAATATTTGATGATTGTTTACAGTATTAGTTTTTTTTAATGAATTCTATTACTCAATTCTGTTGACTGTGACTCAGTTCTTCTATTGTGACGTAGGATTAAGGTGAAGATAACAACCTCACAATGTGGTGGTAAGGATTAAATTTGTTAATAAATATAAACATCTTATCTTATTTATCAATGATAAATATGAAAGCATTCCATGTACATTTGCAGCAGCTGTTGTTTGTATTACACCAGGCGTCCTCAAACTTTTTAAACAGGGGGCCAATTCACTGTCCCTCAGACTGTCGGCGGGCTGGACTATAGTTTAAAAAAAAAACTATGAACAAATTCCTATGCACACTGCCCATATCTTATTTTGAAGTAAAAAACAAAACGAGAACAAATACAATTCACACCAATGCATGTGGCCTGCGGGCAGTAGTTTGAGGACCCCTGTATTACACTATTGCGATACTTGCCTTTGTCATCATTACCTTAAGCAAGAAGAGTTATGTCAAATCAGCTTGAAAAGTAGATTCAGAAGCAGTAGCCTGAAATGTGATAGAAAACCCAAAGTAAGGAATACGTGAAGAAATAACAATTAGAGAAGACAATAGGAGATGATCACAAAGGTCCTCTTTCTCACTTTCTGCTCTCTTAAGAACTATGATCATTTGCATATGGCTTCTTTTTTATGCCAGCAAAGAAGCCTAGAGAGCAAGTGACAATGAACTCCTGAAAGGCATTTTCCATAGCTTGTTAAGAATTGAATATTTTTCTTTGCAAGAAGCGGTGCAAATTCCAGAAGAAGTGGTAGTCAATTGGTGCAAGATCTGATGAATACGGTAAATTACAGAGAGTTTCCACGTTCAGCTTATACAGTTTGAGCAGGCTTATTTGTGTGACAGTGCTTCTTCCAAGATTAGTATGTCTGTACTGACAAATCTCAGCTGCTTAGTTGCAAGCATCCTCATCATTTCATCCAACTGGTGGTAGGAGATGTAATAGACCCCTGTAATAGACTGACGGTTTCATGAAGCTGGATAATATCAGCACTGGACCATCAAACAGACACCACAAGGTTTTGTTTGTTTGGTTTTTTTGAGACAGAATCTCACTTTGTAGCCCTCACATCTCACAGCAACCTCAAACTCATGGGCTCAAGCGATCCCCTTCCCTCAGACTCTCAAGTAGCTGAGACTACAGGCACCTGCCCCAACGCCCACCTATTTTTAGAGGCAGGTCTCACTCTGGCTTGGGCTGGTCTCGAAACTGTGAGCTCAGGCAATCCACCCGCCTCGGCCTCCCAGAGTGCCTGGAGTTCAGGCGTGAGCCGCTGTAGCGAGACTTTCTTTCTTTTTTGATGAATATTCAATTTTGCACTGCGTTTTAGCACTTCACCTTTACCCATCCATTGTGCCAAATGTTTGCAATTGTCAAAAGGAATGCATTTTTATCACTTATGCATTTATTAGTCACATTCTTCCCAAACACCTCTGTGATATTTCAAGCTGTCTATACTACATTGGTTTCGCCATGGAATTCATATTCAAAAAATAACACAACTTTTTGATTTACCCATGGTTCCACAAAAATTTCTATTAAAAATGTGAAAGATAATCACAAACCAAAACATGTGTTTGAAAGCATGAGGATGAACCTTCCCCAAAAAAATAAAACAAAAAGTGTCAAAGTGAAATGTCAGAGATATCATGGTCACAGTATTTAAGGGATTGAAAGATTTCATGATTACAGAATAATCTAATAAAAAGAGGCTCGTCTGGACTATAATTTCTGTCTAAACACCAGTTTCCCGTTAACCTGAAACAAATTACTTCCAATAATTAATAATAAGTATATCTTCTTCATTTCAGTTCCACTGGAAGCCAACCTAAAAACGATAATTTGATTAATTTGTTACTAAGAAGATTAATTGGCTGAAGAAAGTAGGAAATGCTTCGAGGAAAATGAGGAAGCAAGATTGAGGAAATATGGAAGACAGTAAAAACTCTGCATTCCAGATTTGTGTCTCCCACATATTGAGGGCCCTGGGGTATTTGTGACCAATTCCCTTTCTTCTTTGTCTGAGGGTTACTCCTAAGCTAGACTTTAATTCCCAGCACTTGACCCTTCCTAACATGTGGACACAGTGGGAGCTAATAGCAAGGAGACTCGGCTAACTGGAAGACAGCTGTGCTGTCACCCTTGTAAAGCTCAAAGGCACAAGGCTTAGACATCACAAGTATCAACTATAGTCTCCTCATTGCTCTGAACAGACACACTCATAGCCAGGAAGAGCATATTCTTATCACACCCATACCACTAATTCAAAATGTGGCTTATTCTTGGCAAGCATTTCTATTCTTCTAAATTGATTGCACAGTGAAGTAACTCAGAGCTTAATTTCCAAAGGTGCTGACCCTCTGTTATCATGCTCTTTTCAAACCATTGTTGCTGTAATCGCCCATTACAATTAAAAGTAGGCATGGAAAGGGAAACCATAGTGCATTCTCTGCTTTCTACTTAGTCTTACTTGTCCTCATTATATAAGAGCAACTCTCTTACAACAAAGGTAGTTTTCTTACCCATATAGCACACCAGGATTACTTTGTTTGCCTCCAATTCTGTGAAACACTCTGTATCCCTTATGGATGTCTATGTATACACACACACAGATTTCTATGAGGGCCCAGTTGCATGCCCAAAGTTGTTATCTGAATGATGAATAGTTCTCCGCTGCAGAGAACATGACCTTAGATCAGCCACCCAGAAACGCCACATTCTTAGACTTTCCTTTGGTATTTGACAAAAAAAGGACACTTGGTACTCTCGCTGTAATATTTGTTCTCAAACCTGAATCTGTGCAGAGTTCTCTCTTGCTCTATACCCTATTTTATGCAAGCTGTCTTCCGAGTCACTGAGTGTGTTACTGGTATCTTCCAAATCCTCAGAGACCCACCGAGCACTGTGCCTCTTCCTAGCAACTGGATTTATAAGGAGAAATAGTATTTTCCTTACCTTCAATAGAGTACGCTAGATCATCATGCATCTCAAATATTCCCTGATAGAGTGGTCTTCTGTGTCTGTGGGGGGTTTATTTGGTATCCCATGGTGCTCATGTCTCTTAATTACTTGAGTTCTCTTTCCTTTTCCTGCTTTCTACACAAAACTGAAAAGATGCCCTCAATATAAGAGAGAGATTTGACAGACTATGCAGACGATCAGAATTTCTTTGGACTGTATTGTCACAAAGAACAAGAAAATAATTGTAGAGTTAAAAATAAGAAAGGTACATTGCTATGCATTCCAAAGAAACCCCCAGTATAGGAGGCACCTGGGAGAAGTACCCGGGTAATAAGCGATTGGGAAGGGATTTAACATCTTTGGCTCTCATTAGTGAGATACGCGAGAGCAGGAAAGCGTGTACATCATTGGTTAGCAGTCTCCACACCTGTGGTAGGTGGCCACGGACTTCCTTCTACAAATAGTGTCGGGAGAAGTTAGCAGGGGTTCCTCCTTTGGCTTCGCTTCTTGCTCGGAGGACGCCTGATCGGCGCTCCCCTACTAATACTGCTGCTGAGAGATTGCTGCTGCGGCGCTCGCTCCTACTAACAGCGACTGTGACTTCTAAGGTGCTTCAGCACCTGAGGCTTGAGTAAGCTGGAGCAGCGGTCCTCGTCCAGACAGTTGAGTGGGCCGCGGCCAGAGACCTAGCTTCCAGCTGCAAGGACGCCCTGGGTTGGGGCCAGAGACATGGTGTCACGGGCCCCAACACCCCAGGGTTCTGCTCTTCTTTCTCCATAGTGATGGAAAGAACAAATTCAACAGATCAATAGCTGCCTGTAAGTGCCAGAGGTTTTGTTGATTTTTTCTAGTACCAGATCCATATTCGGTATATCAGCTGTGATTGGGGGTACCAGTTGGTTATGTTCAAACAGAACTTCTGTCATTTGCTAAAGCAGAAGTTATCAGGCAGAATTAAAAAGTGATGTGATGAGACTACCACACTTTAATTTCTTTTAAGTCTTTAAGTATAACTTTAATTGCTACCATTGCCTTCGAGATACTATGTTACTTCTGATTTCCTATTTGGGGCAAAGATGTGGAGGCAATTTCAAAGCCATTGTACTATTCTATGCCCATCCTGAATTCACTGCTTTGTCATAAATGTTTCTCACATCACCCAGCTGAAATTGATCTTTCCTGTACTTTCTTCATTTTTATTTTATACTAGATTATCACTTCTTCTCCTCTTCATTAGAGGAGGTTGTGTTTCTCACCGTACTGCAGGATCCTTCAACCCTAAAACTCTATCCAGCTTATCATTGCATCTCCCGAAGCACCCTTCCTTCACACGTCTGCCCTAGTATAGAAATCATATGAATAAAATCAATGGATGATTTAAGAAAATATGAAGAACATAGTAAACATATTGTTTATTATGTGTTAATATATTTATATTTATATATTGTGTTAATATATAGTAAAAATATTGTTTATTTGTTAATATATTTATATTTTTATATATTGTGTTAATATATTTCAATACTTAATATTTAGTTCATTTAAAAGTACTAAAAATTAAGGGAAAACCATTTAGAGTTGTGATTCTCTAATATCATACTAAGGTATATTCTGTAAAAGCACATTTATTATATTTAAGAATCTCATCCCTAAAGGATGTCAGATAAAAAGGCAGTTTATTCATTTTGATGTAGCAGTTGGTATATATTACATCAAAATCCTCTACAACTGCTATATTACATTTTCCAGTGAATGACAAATAAAGTAGTATTAATAAAGTACTTGTAATGATCCATTTACATATATCTTGAAAAGATTAGTTAAAGGAATAGGACAAAGATGATTTATGTTAGCAATTCTGTGTTAGTTTACTTTATCTAAAGATCTCTAAGGCTTTACAAACATTAACATCTTCCTCTTATCCAGTGAGATAAGTATCATTATCCAAGTTTTCTACTGAAGAGATGGAGGCACAAAAAAGATTAAGTGATTTCCTCAAGGTTACTGTCAGTTGTGACAAAGAAAAGGATAGAAGTTAGATTTATGAATCTCGGTTTTATGCTTCAGCTGTCCTTGGGCTCTGTATAGTTGTCACCCAAAACAGATGAAAAATAGAGAATATAGAAAACAAAGACTACATCAGTAAAACCAAATATTTGAATATTTGACATCTTGTTGATTAAATAGGTAGAAGCATTAAAAACAAATCTGGAAACCTAGAGATATGGAAAAGTATGTTGTCCATAGTTTGTAATTAAATAAGGAAAGAAGCAATTGTGTTACCTTAATTGTCAACACGTATATAAGGGGCACATGACTGTGCTTTGAGAAAATTATAAAAATGTGTATCAAGGAAAATAACTATTACTTTATTTGAATTTTTTAACATGTCCTGTGACAATTTATAGACATAAAAATACTTTTTGTTATAGAATAAACAGAAAACCTTTCTTAGGTGGCATGATTATTCCTGTCATATTACAAGTTAAAATTCCATATCTGAGTGAACTCTGTATAAAGCAAAAATTCTACTTTAAGAAACAGAACTAAATTCATTCTTTTATTCTGGGAGGTTATGTAAAAGAATTGTTTTTGCACAGATTGCCTAAGTAATCATAAATCTGCACATATAATTATATATTTTTGTATCTAATGATTGTTTTTAGGAAATAAAATCGGTCCCAGGCAGCTATTACAAAGTTCTGGAAATTCTTTTTGCTTAAACAGTAAACTTCTGAATCTTTGAAGACAATTTGGTATTATTAGAAAATGAGAGTTAAGTCATTCAAAGTTTGTTTGTTTTTTGTAGAGACAGAGTCTCACTTTATCACGCTCGGTAGAGCCATGGTGTCACAGCTCACAGCAACCTCCACCTCCTGGGCTTAGGTGATTCTCTTGCCTCAGCCTCCCAAGTAGCTGGGACTACAAGCGCCCGCCACAATGCCTGGCTATTTTTCTATTTTTGCAGGCAGTTAGGCGGAGGCTGGGTTTGAACACACCACCTTCAGTATATGGGGCCGGCGCCCTACTCAATGAGCCACAGGCACTGCCCAAGTCATTTGAAATTTTTTCATTATAAGCAAGCCTCCATTTTTGCAAACAGTGGATGTCCATAGGTCCCTGAGGTCTGCAGTAGGGGTTCTGCTATGTCCAAAGAGGTGTTGCCTTTCTGCTAATATGTCATAACCTTACCTGTTCATAGTCAAAATGAGAAAGGTCATTTGCACATGGCCCTTGTTTCCCTCCTCTGGAAACCCTGCAGGTTGCTGTTTTCTTTCAATTCCTGTGACTCACATCCCTCTACTGATAACCTAACAGTAAACTACACATATGTAAAATGTAAATTTTGATAAGTTTTGAAACCATTGCTATTGGTAAAATAATAAAACCATCAATGTTCTGCAGTTTGACTCTTCGTAAGCCCTTCTTCCCACCTCTTCTCACCCCTATCCTCAAGCAGCCATAGATACGCTATCACTGCAGTCTGGTTGTCATTTTGTAGAATTTTGTGTAAGTGGATTCATTCAATGTGTACTCTTTTTTTATTTTACTCAATGAATTTATTTTGTTATCCACTCGTGTTGCAGTGTATTTAAATATTGTTCACTTATTTTATTGAATGATAATAGTCCATTGTGTGCACATACCACCACCTTTAAAATTTATTCATCCGATGATGGACATCTGGCCTGTTTTCAGTTTCTGACTATTTCAAATAAAGCAACCGTAAACATTTGTTTACTAGTATCACCGTGTACTTACACTTTTATTTCTCTTAGGTAAATTATCTAGGAGAGAAAACACCATCCTTTGTGGTAGCCACGTGGTTGGCATTTTAAGAAACTCCTAAAGTGTCTTCCACAGTGGCTAGACAATTTTATTTTCCATAAACTATGTAGAAAAACTCTACTTTATGCCTCCACCACTTTTTGGTAAGGCTTTCATGCGTTGCATCTGCATGTAGGTAAAATATAGAAATAACCTAGCAAATATAGAACTCATAGCAAAAGCAATATCAAACTATTTATGCAGCAAAGGAACTTCAACTAACTTCTTCTTAGTGTTTATAAAATGTCATGCTTGTGCAATTCATGTCAAAAGTTCAAGGCACTATTTTTGGATAGACATTTTGTGTATGTTTTCTATTTCAGGGATTGTGCATGTCACAAATGTCAAGCGTTTTATAAATGGTAGGGGAGTTTCTTTTTGCACATTTTTAAGTGTAGAGTGTGTTTTTCTTGTTGCTTTTTTTCCTGAAAATATCTACTAAATTGATAAAACTTGATCATTTTGTATTATTTACAATGTATAAATCCTATCACTTTCATAGAAATAGCAATATATAGATGCATAGCAGTTAAGATCAGTATTTCGGAGTGCTGGTATTGTATGATTGGTACTGACCCCTACCCCTCAAAAACTTACAGCACAGGGATAAGCGGAAATATTTCCCTTCTCAGAAACCCAAACACATAATATGCTCAATTCTATCTGCACAATACAAGTCTAAGTTGTTTTAGAAATGTGAATGGTTACATACAGACCAAACTTCCAAGTTTATTAAGCCAAGTATGATTTTTAAGATGCAAAAATCTGAGTATATGTTTTTTTGTGTATACATGCTTGTGATAGATACAAACAGACATATGGGGAGAAATATTCTTATCCATTCTGCAATTCCTTTTTTCTTTTCTTTCTCTTAAGTGACAAACTTTAGTACATTTAAAATTTAAAATTTCCATCAAGTTTTTTATGAATCAATACTTTCTTCCATTAAAAATTTTGACAAGCTTTCTTTTCGTATCTTTCTTTTCTTATCACATAGCTCTTGCAAAAGGAGATGACATCACTCTTCAGCATCTCCAGAAACTTCCCATGGAATAACATCTGAGTGGTAAAGCCCCACTAATGACTTGATCAAGGTTTTCTTCGTGACTTGAGGAAAAGCTAAGCCAAGTGATGCCTGCTTCTCCTTGATCCACCTACCAAATACCTGTTCAACCTCAAGGTAAGGTTCACTCTTACCTATTTCCCTAAACTTTCCATGATTTCTTCAGACTGCTTTCTTGATACATACTGTAGTATCATCTATTAGCCTCTTTGATTAACTGTAAATTTCCTCATTTTGGTACAGTGCCAGTTTTCATATCATAACATTATCTCCCTCTGTAATACATAAACATATGTGTATATATTATTACTACTACATGATTATTCTATGTTTTAAGAAATGAAAAATTAGCAAAGGCTTTTCCTTAGGGGGATGGTAAGTTCAAAGTTTAATGGAAAAAGAGACGAACTAATCATTAAACAACAATGCATTCTGGAAGACATATATATATAAGATAGTCTTTGAAATCAAGGAAAGCCTGAGGAAGTCAAGGAAAGCTTTCTAGATGAGTGACACCTAAACTGAGTCTTAAAGAACAATTTTCTATTAATCAGTTGAAGGCTGAGTAATGGAGGTAGGACAAGGGGATGGATCAATAGGAAAGACTTTCAGATGTGAACTAGCAGAGGAAGATTTAGAATTGAATGCAAATTTTGAGATTGGGATCAGCAAAGTTGAGAATGGAAAGAAGACAAATATCAATTCTTAAAAAACATCTTATCTACAGCAATCACGTATCCATTTGACCACATGTACGCCTATTTATACTGGCACAATACACCAGTGCAAACATGCATAAACACGTTTTCACTTGGATGATAGGTTTTAAGGTCACTGATTTTATTTCTTCTGCAAGTAACAAGGGGACTTTGAGAGATGTTAGAAAAATATTGACAAGGTCAATAGCCACTTGGAAAGACTAATCTTTATAAGACAATTAGTTGGAAGGCGACTTTCAAAAAGGTAAGGAATTAGGCCAAGAAAACTAGTAAAGAGACACTGAAAGCAGCCCAAATGAAACATGACCAGACAAGAATGGGCAATGAAAAGAGGACTGTAGACAGAAAAATAGTATCAAGAAATATTTCGGAAGTAAAATACCCATTGGTTGAAGATGGTGGAGAAAAAGAGGGAAGGAAAAAAGTAAACTCTAACTAAATGTTAAGCAGAGGAATACACATGAGTAAGTGAACTGGAAAAAATTATAGGATGTGTTCTCCAATGAAGGAGTAGTATAAAATAGATAAAGTATGAAAGGTGTGTGTAAGTTATAATTCTTGTAGAGGCTTTCTGATACAAATGCCAGATGATGTTAATATCAGCACTACAGAACATTAGAGGACAGAAGAGAGGCCCATCGTGATCAGCAGTATGCGTGGTGGGACGGCGGGGGCAGGCTGCCAGGTTCTGCAATCCAGGTGTGAGCTGCCCAGTAAGTGAGGTGTCGGAGCCAGTAAGTCAGAAGTGAAGTCTGGGAAACAATTCATTATGGAAGCGAATATGTTCAGAACGTGATTAGTGAGCTGAGGGTACTGTAGGTAATTGGGGTAAAGCCCAAGTAGGAACAAAATCAAAGATTGCCTATTGAGGCAGGGAACCAAAGCTTGCGAAGTTGAAAAGAAGAGTTGATAGTACATGGATGGAGCTGACAAATGGCTGTTTAAAAGACTATTTCCTAACTAGTAAAACTTAAAAAGGGGCAAGGCAAGAAACAGGCAAAAATAAGAAAACAATAACAGAGTGTTCACTCAGTGTGGTTAACTTTTTTACTGATAAAGAAAGGTTAAACTGGTAAATGCTACTATTTGATGGATCAGTTAGTGAATTCACACATGAATTCACTATATTCATGATCCAAGGTGTTCTCTAGTGCTATGAAAATTTAAATTTTTTTACATACAGTGACACAACCAGAAAATATAATAACAAAAAATGAGATAATAAAATAATTTATTGGCAGATATATGATAAGGTCAATGTATTTTTATATCTGGAATAGTTTAATTCTTTCTGTAATTTTTATTTTATATAGACAAAGTTAAATAATAGCTCTACTTACTGTAGCATGTAATTTCTTTGTGAAATGAGTTATGTTTCAACAAAAATTTCTTTTTGGAAATAATATTGTATCTTACACAGAGCATGCCAAAAATGTATAAACATTTTAAGAAAGAAAAAACCTGCATTAAAATTGTAATATTCAAGTCATGCTTGACTTCTGCAGTTACAAGAGATATAAGATAAATATATAAAATAACAAATGTTATTGGTATATATTGATAATTATAATTTTAATACAGTGTTTTCTTTTCTTCAAATGGGTACACTTTTTTGGCATTCTCTATATATTCTTATTGGTGGTTCTTCAACAACCCTTATATTTTATTTATATTTTGTTCCTACTGTAAAAATCTTCTCTTTAAAATATTGTATTTTATTGCATTATAGTCATATAATCAGTAGAAACCAAATGGGTGCTGGAAGTTTTCAGGACACTAAGATTTCCGAAATTAATAAATAGCCAAATTGGATGTAAAGTTGAACAATTTTTAAAGTAATAGTGTCATAGTGTCAGAATTGAGCTAATATATTTATTCTTAGATGTCTCCTTTAAACTAGGAAGTTCCATCACTATATCTTTATTTGTTTATTCAATTAAAAATTTATTCCTATTTTAGGTCATACCCAAATGAATGTAAAATGAGGCCTATCCTCATACTAAAGTATACTATGTTAAAATGAACAAAACAAAATGAAAAATCACCTTCTGTATCACATTTGGTGGAATCTGAAGATCATGTGCTTCAGAAATAACCATCTATAGACCTGGAGTTAGGGAACGTAACACATAATGAATTGATATGTGGAGGGGAAATAAATACAATAAATATGAATCCAATCTGTAAAAAGTCCATATAATTAGTATTTACAGAAAAGAGAATAAAGTTGCTTTATAATTCTGTATTTCTATAAGACAATATGTCTTTAGTGCTCATGGTAGTTTCAGAGGGAAATTATCTTGACATTACATCTGTCCAGGCTGAATACAATTCATTTTATTGTCTTCCATAACTCACTTCTTATGTTTTTATAAAAGCGTACGTAGTCATTTCACCTCTAGCTCTACCCTGTGTTATAGACATCACAAACTCATTTAAATCGTGATATTAATGATTTTAGAAATCACTATAAATTGTTGGCAGCACTAGTGTCGTTAATGTCTCAAGGGAGCCGTGTGAGCCAGTTTTATCGAGGCTGAGGTATTTGATGAAGTAATAACAAACTAGCTCTGAATTGTCTTTCATTACCCTTTATCTCTCCTAGAGAGAATATAATCTTATTCAAATTATAATGGCCTCTGTTATCAATGAGTTTTACTATTTATTTACTTGAACCCAGACACGCAAATGCACATGCATTCTGCTTTTTCAACCTACGTGTAATGAAATTTCTTCACTATCAGAATCATGCACAATCACAAATTACAAACTAGTTACTAGTATAATTTGCTTAGCATAAAAAACCCCCTACTCATGTATTTAACATACTACCTTGATTAAAGGAATAAAATCCAATCATTAGAGTTGAAATACAGTATATACTAAACCAAAGCAACTTTTAAAATAAGATTACTATTTCAATTAGGAAGTAGTTGTGGAGTTTTTGTGTTGTTATTATTTTATTTTGTTTTTACCTTAAGCACAGGTTGAATTGTGCTGAGGCTAACTCAAGTTACACAGAATTGTTAACCACTACTTCTGCTCAAAGCGAAATGTTTGATGTCTAAATGTCTACTTTTTGTTTAGCTTAGTTATATTTTTGATAACAATATTCTCCATATCTACACAAGATGGGAAATTTTGAAGAGCTTCCATATCCCTTACCAATTTTACCCCCTTACCAAAACAGTGTAAAGTACGCTAGCATTAACAAAGTAGTGTAAGCAAGTAGAATTATGAAGAGTTTACGAATGGAGGAAGTACAATTTGGAGAAGTGCTTTGATGTACAAATAACAATCAAGACTAAAACCTCTGCCTGGTAAGACCAGTCTGCTTTTGACCTTGAGTATAACTCTGCCTTCCTTGCCTCCTTTAACATATGTTGACTATCAATGCAAAAAATGATTTTAATGATAAAGTTAATGGTGATTTATAAGATAAACAATGTTTCCATTGATTCATTCACACAGCAAATATTCATTTACTATTTTCTTTGTGTTAGGTACTGTTCTAGATGTGGGGATAAGACAGTACATATATAAATGAGAATCCCTGGCTTTATTCTGTTGGATAGGAAGTATAACATTATAAGTTGCTGTAGAAAAATATATAAGACCTTACAGGGTAGATGGAGACTGCTAGGGGTGGTTTTCAATGTTAAAAATTATGCTGGATTAGGCCTCTGTGAAGCAGTAATAAATTAGAATGAGTTGAGGCAGTAAGTCACACTATAGAAACAAGATCAAGTGTATATCCTGATAACTTCTAATGGCTTATCATTTTCTATTTTGCAAAATGTTTCCAATATGTCCTTAGATTTGATGCTCCTAATAATCTAATGATGTATACTTTTAAAAAAGTGACTACTTGCGTCTTATAAAGGAGAAAACACACTGGAAGAGGCTGAGTGTTTATAAACGGCACCTGTGTAAATTTTTCCCTATCAGACCATAATTCCTTTAATTAAATATCCTGCAGGCCGATGCACTAGCTTCATTTGAGATTCTCGCAAATTAATGACACTTCAAAAAATTTAAGATGTTAATATTATGCTAGTTGAAGACATCTACAAAGGTAAGATCATGACTGTTTTATTCCCTAATGATTCATTTCATTAAGCTGGCTCATGTCTAACCACCCTATCCTTCTTTCAGCTTTTCAAATATACCCCTTTTTTCTACTTTTTTCTGATTTTTCTAACTGGTAATACAATTTTTTTTTTCAATCTTTTCATTCTCACATCAGATCTTTCTTTACAGTTGCTGTTTACTCAGGTTTTTAGGTGGGATACATCTTATCATTTCAGTCTCAATTTTGTTATCACATGTAGGTTATTTATTGTCTAATTTGTGCTAACTTAAAGTATGAGCTTCCTGAGAGCAGAGATAATGTCATGATAATCCCGGTACTGTTTTCAACTCAGAACTGTCCCAAGCACATTCTAAGCACTTCATATTTGTTGACGTAATGAATTAATTATAGCTGTCAATCCATTCTACAACACGAAAATATGTTTTAAGCACGAGTAAGGACAAGCATTTGGAATTCATGAGGAATATTCCTTTTATCAGATTTTTTTGTGGGATTGTATTATTTAAATGTGATTTTTATTGTCATTGTTCAAATCAGGAAAGTGATGCATGGATAAAGTGCCTCTACAGCCAAAAACTCACAGCCCCAAAATCTGAGTGTGCGATCTTTAGCATCTCACTCTATACACATTAGACACATTATCCTGAGATATTATGAATACCTCTGACACATTATCATGAGATGTTATGAATATTTTCTATTGGTATTTTCCAACATATCTGAAACAGTGCAAAATTATCTGGCACTACAGGCACCCCCAACAATGCTTGGCTATTTTTTTTTTAAGAGCGGGGTCTCACATTTGCTCAGGCTTGTCCCAAACTCCTGAGCTCAAGCAATGCATGTGATGAGGCTCCCAGAGCTCTAGGATAACAGGGGTGAGCCACCGCGACCGGCCTGATTCCACATTTTGGCTACTGTGAACAGTGCTGCAATGGACATGGGAGAGCAAGTATCTCTTTGATAATATTGACTTCCTTCCTTGCTATCCAATAGTGGAATTGTTACATCATATGAAGTTCTAGTTGTAGTTTTGTGGGAGGCTCCATGCTGTTCTCCACAACAGTGTTGCCAATTTACATTCCTGCCAATGGTGCATGTAGGTTCCCCTTTATCCACATCCTTTTAAATATTTGGAATTGCCCGTTTTTCTGACATAAGCCACTTTAATTGGGGTGCGGTGATATTGCATTGTAGTTTTATTTTTCTTTTATCTGATTAGTGATGGTTAGATTTTTTTCTTATGTCTGTTGGCCATTTATATGTACTTTTTTGAGAAATGTCTGTTCAAATCTTTTGCCTATTTTTTAATTGCACGTTTTTGTTTGGTTTGGTTTCTGCTATTGAGTTGTCTTCATGTATTCCTCTTATTAATTCCTTGTCAGATGGATAGTTCACAAGTATTTTCTTTCATTCTGAGAGTTGTCCATTCGTTTTGTTTATTGTTTTCTTTGCTGTGCAAAAGCTGATTACCTTGACTTAATCTCAGTTGTCCATTTTTGCTTTAATTGGCTATGCTTTTGATGCCCAACACAAGAATCTTTGCCCAGACCCATCTTTGTCTTGGAGAATTTCCCCAAAGTTTCTGGTGGTTTCACAGTTTCAGATCTTATGTTCCAGTCTTTGATTTTGATTTTATTTTTGTGTTTGGTGAAAGGGTTCTAGTTTTATTCTTCTGCATATAGTTACACAGTTTTCCTAGAAACATTTATTAAAAACACAGTCCTCTCTCCATTGTAAGTTCTTGGTGCTTTTATCAGAAATGAGTTGGTGGTAAATGCATAGATTCAAGTCTAGGTTTTCTGTTCTATTCCATTTTTCTGCATATCTAATTTTATGCATGTACCATGCTGTTTGGGTTACTATTACTTTGTAATAAATTTTGAAGTCATGTGATATGATACCTCCAATATTGTTCTTTTTGCTCAGTACTGCTTTGGCTATTTTGGGTTTTTTGTGGTTCTGTATAAATTTTAGGATATTTTTCTTTTTTGTATCAAGAGTGACATTGGTACTTTGGCAGGGCTTATATTGAACCTGTAAATTGCTTTGGATAGCAATGCCACCATAACAATATTAATTCTTTCGCTCCATGAACATGGAATATCTTTTTTGTGTCCTCTTGCGTTTCTTTTATCACAGTTTTGCAGTTTTTCTTATACTTAGCAGATCTTTTACTTTTTTGGTAGATCGATTTCTAGGTATTTTATATTTTTACTAGCTCTTGTACACTGGGTTGCTTTCTTAATTTATTTTTCAGATTTCTTGCTATTTGGTGTATATAAATGCTACTGCTTTATACATGTTGATTTGTATCCTGCAACTATACTGAATTTATCAGTTGTAACAGGTTCTGGGGGAAGTCCTTAGGTTGTCTTATGTATAAGATAGTGTCATCTATAAACAAGACTTATTTGATTTATCTCTTTCTAATTTGGATGTCCTTTTTTCTTTTCCTTTGTTTTTTGTAGAGACTTTCTCACCCTTGGTAGAGTGCCCTGGCATCACATAGCTCACAGCAACCTCCAACTCCTGGGCTTAGGCGATTCTCTTGCCTCAGCCTCCCGAGTAGCTGGGACTACAGGCGCCTGCCCCAATGCCCGGCTATTTTTCTGTTTTTGCAGTTCAGCGAGGCCAGGTTTGAACCTGCCACCTTTGGTATATGGGGCTGGCACCCTACTCGATGAGGCAGGCACAGGCACCCTCCCTTGGATGTCCTTTATTTCTTTCTTTTTCCTAATTGCTCTGGCCAAGACCTCCCACAATACATTGAACAATAGCAGTGAAAGTAAATATCCTCATTTTGTACCAATTTTTAGAGATAAGGTCTTCATTTTTTTTTTTTTTTTGGTTCGGTACAATGTTAGCTATATGTTTGTCAAAAATGGCTTTTTTCTATTTTGAGGCATGTTTCTTTTATAGCCATTTTAATAGGGTTTTTAACATAAAGGTTTTTTTTTTTTTTAGATAGAGCCTCAAGCTGTCGCCCTGGGTAGAGTGCTGCGGCATCACAGCTCACAGCAACGTCCAACTCCTGGGCTCAAGTGATTCTCTTGCCTCAGCCTCCCAAGTAGCTGGGACCACAGGGGCCTGCCACAATGCCCAGCTATTTTTTGGTTGCAGCCTTCATTGTTGTTTGGTGGGTCCAGGCTGGATTGAAACCCACCAGCTCAGGTGTATGTGGCTGGCGCCTTAGCTGCTTGAGCCACAGGCACCGAGCCATAAAGGGATCTTAAATGTTATTAAAGATTTTTTGGCCTGTTTCAAAATCATCACATGTAAGGATTTTTTTCTTGGTTCTGTTTATGTGGTGTACTATGCTATTTGATTTGCTATGCTAAATCATCCTTGCCTCCCTGGGGTGAATCCACTATATTATAGTAAATGATCTTTCTAATGTGTTGTTACATTTGATTTGCTAGTATTTTGCTAAGGATTCTTGCATCTATATTAAATCAGTGATATTGACCTATACTTTTATTTTTAGTTTTGTCCCTATTTTATCTTGATATCAAGGTAATGCTAGCCTCATGGAATGAGTTGGGAAGTATTCCCTCCTTTTCTATTTTTCCAAAGAGTTTGAGTAGAGGTAGCATTAGTTCTTTAAATATTTGGTAGAATTTAGCAGAGAGTCCATCAGATCTGGGCTTTTCTTTGATGGGGGACTTTTTATAACAGTTTGAATCTCATAACTCATTATCACTTGGCTGGGGTTTTCTATGTTTTCCAGTTCAATCTTGGTAGGTATTTTGTGAACTTACCCATTTTTCCTACATTTTCCAAACTGTTGGCATATAGTTGTTCATAATAACCTCTAATAAATGTTGTATTTCTGAGGTCTCGGTTTTTATGTCTCCCTTTTCAAACTGATCGTATTTACTTTGCTTTCACCCTCTTTTTTTAGTATATCTAAGGTTTTTGGACATTTTTATCTTTTAAATAAAACAACTTTTCATTTTATTGGTTTTCGTATATTATTTTCTCTCTAGTCTATTTATTTCTTGCATTTCTAGTTTCTGGAGTTGCATTATTAAGTTGTTTATTTGAAGTCTTTCTACTTTTTTGAGATAGATATTTATTGTGATAAAATTCTCTTTGTATTGCTTGTGCCATATCCTATAAATTTTGGTATGTTGTATTTCTATTCTGTTCACTTTAAAAAGTTTTTTAAATTTCATTCTTATTTGCTTCACTCACCCATTGGTCATTCCAGAGTGTGTTGTTTAATTTCCATGTGTTATTTATTTTCCAAGGTTCCTCTCTGCTGCAGCCCGTATAGCCTATGGCTAGGGAGAGTGAGAGTTATAAGAAATACCTGTACAGCTCAATAATGGAACACCTGGGTGGAAAGGGCATGGAGAGGGATTTAGCTCTCCTAACAAGCATGAGAGCTCCGAGATGAGAGCAGTGGTAAATTGGCAGTCTCTACACCTGTGGTGTTGAGAGGCACGAGATTAGCCTTAAATTAGGCTGGAGGAGAAGGCACTCAAGGAGCATGCGTATTCTATCACGGACTCGCTTACTCTTGTCTCCTCTCCTGCCTGCGGAACGCCAGCATGGCGTCTCTCTGCTGAAGATAACCAAGCTCTGCTAAAGACTAAGATCTATCTTTCTAAGAAGACTGCTTTACTCTCTCTAAGTCTCTCTCTCTCTCTCCTGCTGAAGTAGATAGCCCTCAGGCACCTAAGAGAAACTGTACCAGAGCAAGGTAACTTAACGGTCTGCCTCCGGAACCTAGTTAAGCTAGGCCCGAGACCTGACCAGTCCAGGGCCTTGGCAAGAAGTGTCAGAAGTGTCATGTGACACTTCTCATTGTTGATACTAATGTTATTCCATTGTGGTTAGAGAAATACTTGATATGATTTCCATTTTTTGAATTTGAGTTGTTTGTTGTTTTGTTGTTGATTTTCTGGGTGGTCTGTTTATTACTGAGAGTAAAGTACCCTACTATTTGTGTATTACAGTCTATCCCTTTAGGTCTATAAATATTTGTTTTTAATATTTGAAATTCTATTATTGGGTGCATAGTTAGAATTGTCATATACTCTTGCTGAATTGACCCCTTTATGATTAAATGCTAGCATCCCTTGTATTTTTGTATAGTCTTTAATTTGTAAGCTATGTTATCTACCATGAGTATAGTTACTCCTGCCCTTATTTGTTTTCCTGTTTCATAGAATGTCTTTTTATTCCCTCTACTTTCAGCCTGTGTGTTCTTATAGGGGTTAGTTTCTTACAGGTAGTAAATGATTAGGTCCTGTTTCTTTATCCATTCAGTCATTCTCTGCCTTTTAATTGGACAATTGATACTATTTACCTTTAGTATTGAAGAGAAATACCTTTAGTATTGCAATTTTATTACTTATTTTCTAATAATTTTGGGACTCCTCTCTGCATTTCTTCCATCCTTACAGTAGAGTGCTATGGTGTTACAGCTCACAGCAACCTCCAACTCTTGGGCTTAAGCAATTCTCTTGTCTCAGCCTCCCAAGTAGCTGTGACTACAGGTGCCACCACAATGCCTGTCTTCTTTCTTCCTTCCTTTCTTCCTTCCTTTCTTCCTTTCCTTTCTTTTCTTCCTTCCTTTCCTTTCTTTTCTTCCTTCCTTTCCTTCCTTCCTTCCGTCCATCCATCCTTGTTTGGCAGGCCCAGGTTGGGTTCAAACCTGTTGGCTCCAGAGTATGTGACTGGCACCCTAGAGCTGAGCTACAGGCACCGAGCCTACACAAACATTTTATAGATAATATATTAAAGAGATGACAACTTGGAGTACAAACAAAAGAATAGAAATAAAAAAATGACTGAAAACTTTTTTAAAACCCCAAATTTTGACTCTTTGTTGTCTTAGGTAATAAAAACACTTATAAATTATCTCTTAATAGATTATAGTAGCTATTGTTGTTTCTCTTAGATTTGTTTGTTGGGATTAAAACTAAAGTTACAGTTGGATTGTACACTACAAATAAAGCATTAGAGTACACTGGGTTTGTCTCTGTACTTGATTTTACCAATGGATTTTGTATGTAGGAGAGGTTTCTTGAAACTCCTTTCAGCATTTCTTGCAAGACATCTTTGGTGGTGATAAATTCTCTCAGCTTTTGTTTATCTGTGAAAGACTTCATCTCCCTTTCAAATTTTAATGACATTGCTGGATGCAGTATTCTTGGGCTGCATTATTTTTTCTTTGAGTACTTTGAAAATGTGAAAATGCCGTTCCACTCCCTCCTGTCCTGTATAGTTTCCATCTGGAGCTCCTTCATACGTTATTTGTTTCTTATCTCACCTTTGGCCTTCACCTTTGAAAATTTGATTATTAAATGCCTTGGGATAGTCTTATTTGGGCTGAATCTGTTTGTTCTGATATCTTCCTTAACTGCATATTTATATTTATCTCAAGTTTTGGAGAGTTCTGCCATTATTTCTTTGGATAATCTTTCTACACTTGTTCTTACCTGCCTCCCCATCAAACAACAAGGTAGGCAGTATACCTTCTTTTTCATTCTTTTTTTCTTTTTTCTACTCTGACTATATTTTAAATAGTCATCCTTTAAGTACACTAATTATTTTCTCTGCTTGAATCATTCTGCTATTGAGAGTCTTTAAAGAGTTTCTCAGTTCAGCAAATTCTCAGTCTCAAAATATCTTTGATTTTTTTTAATTATGTTAATCTCTTTGTTAAATTTATCTAACAAATTTCTGAATTTTTTTTCTATGTTATTTTGGAGATCCCTAAGGTTCCTTAAAACTATTGTTTTGAGTATATTTGGTCAGAGATCTCACAAATTGCCATCTTGGAGTCACCTACTGGATTTTCAGTAACTGACTTTTTAGGGAGGACATTGTTTCCTACTTGTTGATGTTTCTTGTAGGTATAAATTTATATCTTTGAATTGGATGATTAATCATTTAGTCCCTTTTTCTTTCTTGTTTTTGTTGTGGTTTTTCATTCAGGCAAGGTGCCAAAGTTTATTAAAGTGTAGAACATTACTGAAAAGGAACAGGTCTACCCCCATGAGTGGGGGATAACTGAGTTTAAAGACAGAGTATAGAAAGCATAGTGCACTGTCAAAGTTGGTACAGAGCAGATTGGTCCAATGAGGAGCAGCAGTTTCCCAGGTCTGTCCTTTTATGCTAATTCCTAATAACATGCTAAGCTGGGGGTGGAATAATAATGAATTTTCTGGGGATATTCTAGAGAATTCCCAGAATAGCAAGTCCTCTTTTCTCCACAACCATGCCAACATTTGCAGCTTAATGACTTTGTGCTGTGGACTATTTTCTCTGAGGTTAGGTGCTATCTCAAGGTGGTTTTGATTTGCATTTCTCTAATGATTAGGGAAGATGCGTATTTTCTATCCTGTGTTTGCAGGTCATTTGTCTGTCTTTAGAGAAGATTCTTTCATATCTCTTGTCCAATGACAAATGGGATTGCTTATTCTTGTTGATTATTTTGAGTTCTCTATAGATTAGGTTTATTGGCCCTTTGTTACATTCATAAAATATTTTTTCCCATTATGAAGGTTGTCTGATTTAAATGTTGTGTCCTTATCTGTGCAGAGCTTTTTACCTTGATTAAGTCCCATGTTTTAATTTTTGTTGTGCCTGTAATTGCCAATGAAATCTTCCTCATAAAGTCTTTCCCTGGGCCAATATCATCAAGAGTTGTCTCCATGCTTTCTTCTAGAGTTTTTACCATTTCATGTCTTAGATTTAAATCATTTATCCATCATGAGTTAATTTTTGTGAGTGGTGAGAGGTTTTTGGTACAATTTCAGTCTTTTACTGTGGTTCTTCAGTTCTCCCGGCACCATTTATTGAGTAGGGATTCTTGTCTCCAGTATATGCTTTCATTTGGTTTATCGAAGATCACATGGCAATATGAGGCTAGTTTTATCTCTAGATTATCCATTCTGTTCCATAGATCTATATCTGTATTTTTGTGCCAATACTGTGCTGTTATTGTTTTGGCTTCCATTGAATATATTTGCTTAGTGAATCTTCACTGCCAGGTTACTGCCTCCTTTTTGGATCTAGATGGGACCTTAAGCCCAGGTTCACCTCTAGCAACTAGCTGGAGCACTGCTTGCCTCAAATGAAAAAAGATTATCCCCAAGGTGTTTGATAACCTGGCAGAAATAGCTCTTGGTCCCCAAGGGACCTAGGGAACATACTTCATACACCAATGCTTATTGGACATCTCCTATGGCTGAGATATAGAACAGTTTCCAGGTTGAGGAAGGCAGTCCTGCCTCCTCATTTGCCTTTTCTATCCTCTGGGATTTTTCTCCCTTTAGGCAGTAACAGCACTACTCATGGATAAAAGCAATAATAACTAAGAAGGTAGGAAACATGGGTTGAGGAGAGATTTTCAGTGTAGGAATCATGATTTAAGGAGAGATTCTCCTTGAAGCTGGTGCCTGGCAGAATGGCAGCAGGGAGGAACATCAGACGTGGCAATCCAGTTCTCCTACCATGTTCTCCCTTCTCTGTGACCCTAGGAACTATCTCATCTTCATACTTGAGCTGTGGATTGTTACTAAAGAAGATCTCAGAGCTGTATGTTAGGTTTGGGTTTTGTATATTTGGAGGGGTGGTGAGGGGCACCTTGTCTCTACACTGATATTTTGAAATTTTAAGTCTCCACAGCAAATACATTCAGGAACTTTTATTCCTTAGACTATTTAACATGACTTCAAATGAAATTAAAGATAGATAAATGGTCATACCTGCAAGAATAGTACAGAGGTTTAAAGAATATTAGAGAAGGATGAAAAATATGGTGAAAGAAAGGGGAAAACACACAGATTGGCCAGGTATTTGATCAAAATGAATTGTTTCATGAAACTTTTGGAATAGCAAAATAAGACATTTCTATTTAAGAATTTGTAGAATATATTTTTTGAAGTACAACACAAGTAAATAATAGTGTGTAAATTGTGAGTATAGGGTGATGTGAATCATTAACAAAAGGACACAGCCATATAAAAAGGTAAAGATAAAAAACATCATTGGTGCCAAGGCAACCTCCTTAAACACCTGCCAAATATGACATGTTCTCTCTATTCCAAAAGAAACAGCATGTACTTGTTTTGAAATTTTAAATAAATGAAATCATAATATGTACTCTGCTTTCATTCAACATTATAAGATTCACCCAAGTTAGGCCATCATACAATTACCATATTGATATAGACTTTAAAAAAATGACAACTATTAATAGTTATTGTGATACAGGGTGGATGGCACCCCAGCCAGCTGGGCTCAGCTGAGGGAAGGACCTGCTGCCTCCTCCCTGGTGTGTTGGTGTGGCTGGCTGTGAACCAGTGGGTTAGAGGGTAGGCAGGGGAGTCCCAGAAGGAGGTCCGGTAGGCAACAGGGCCAGACCACTTCTGGCGAGACACCACCACCTTAGCCTCTCCCTCCTCTTGGCTAAATAGGGAACACCCCATCTCCTACATCTGGTAAAATCATGTAAGATTCCTAAGCCTGGTCAATTTCATGTAGGTTTCCTTGGCCTGATCAATTTCATGTAGGGTTCCTAGGCCTGGTCAATTTCATATAGGTTTCCTAGGGCTAGGAACAAAAGGATTGTATCCATTCATTTGTTACTAAGACCTGTCCAAGAGGTCCCATGTCACTATATATACCCTTGGACAAAGAACCCAAGCAGAGAGAGAGCGAGCTTTCTTCCCTCTTGGGTTTTTCTCTCTGCTAGGAGCTCTGGTGTTTTTTCTCTGTATTCTTTTCTATGAAATAAATCCTATCTTACCTCTGATCTATACTCCCTAGATTCATTCTTTGAATCTCCAAGACCAAGAACCTAATGAAGAAGAAATTTTGGTATCAATTGCATATCTTGGAAATAATTCTATACATTTCCAAAAATCTAAGAATTGTTTCTATTTGAGTAAATTACTGACTTTTTTCTCTTCATTGTAAATATAGCTCTAATGACCAACAAATAAATGTAAACATTTGGCTTCCTAACTCAAACTAGACACAGAACAAGAATAAAATACCTGTGCCATTAGGTTATTATTTAGAACCAAAGAATTTTCTGAATGCTTTATACAAAATTATGATAAAAATTTATAGTATCACATGAACACAGAAATTTGCACATGTACATTGCAAAGGACTTCTGTGCTTATTCTACATGATCCCCTTTGGTTATTGGTCTTTGGATCATGGGACTTTTCAAGAGTCTGGAAATTACCTACATTAGGATATTATCCACTTAAAACATTTATGTATTTACATATTCAACATCTTGTCTTTAATTTCATAGGATGTAAGACCATCTGAGTGACTCTCAATTTATGATCCTAAAATAAAGAATATTGACTTTAGAGTCATGCTTTTGAAGATGTTTATAACAAACCAAAGCAATACTCATTAGAAAAATACTCTTATTCTTTTGGGGAGAGGAAAATCACAGAGGACTTTGTCATCTCTATGAATATGGTGGTAAGTATGCAGAAATTTTGCTTTTCTGGGTAACTGAAATTCAGATGTGGAAGTGAAATTATCCTTTGAGTAGATTCACCTTCCAAATCCTTTCAAATTTTTCACTTTTGTCCCTAGATACAGCCTTTTGAGATGATCTATATATCTGTTATCTTTCACTGATATTCTATTCTGATGTTTTCTTTTAAAAACTAAACTTCAGAAATTCTTAGTTTTCTTATTTTATTACTTAACTGTTTTGTGAAAATACCAATATCAAACGGGGTCCATGTGCAGTTAATAAAAATTGGTGTAGCTATTTCATGCAGAAAGGTGTTGAATAGAAGCAATAGAAGTGCTAACAAAATCATTGCATGTCCTGGAAAAGGAGGCTGTTGTTTGGGCCTACTTGAATAATTCCAGAATTAATCACTGAACTACCTCTGACAAAATTAGGAAACTAAGCAGGACACTGTTCTCCCAAATTCTGACTTTATTATCACACAGTCTTACCTGAAATCTGGAAATCAGAAAGTTACCATTGTAATGGTGGTTTGGGAAACATGTTGCCTGCTGTGATCCTAGAATAAAGATGCTTCATGAGGGTAACTGGCCCTGGAGCTACACCTCAACAGCCATCTGATGCCAGGGCCCTTTCTCCACTTAGATTAGTTCCGAATGCAAGTCTTACATGAGTATACCTGATTAGTACAATTTAAATTACACCCAGAACTCTTTCTGCAAAGTAGTCCTAGAAATGCAGTCTTTAGCTTTTTATCTTTACGGTACATAAGGCAGACCACAAGGAAGTGGAACAGATGCTGAGCAAGATAATCTACCTTCTATACCTGCAGGCACCTAGCAGTGTTCAATCACAGCTTTGTCCTTACCCAGATGTGATTATCACAGGCACATCAGTAAATTTCCAAATTACAAAGAAAATAAGGTTTATATTTTTATATTAAAATATATTTTAGGCATCAGGGTATTATACAACAGCAAATGAAGACAGGATATAGAACTAAGCTATGCTTGTTGACTTGTATACAGTGAATTTATAGAGATTGTTCACAATATCTCACTGTACTGAAATTATTTTTGCACTAAAAATTATTTGAAATAAAGTGCTTGAAATCAAAGCATACCTTTTCTTTCATTTCTTAAAAAAGCGTGTGACTATGTTCTTCTTGCAGAGGAATTTTCTCTTCATTACTATTTTGTAAAAGAATATGATCTGCAACATTCCAGATGTCTAAAAAAGACAAAAGAATAGCAAAAACAATTCTTTTTTCCTTGTAGTTAAACTGTTCTCTTACATAGTTGAAGAGAGTATTGCATTATAAATGCTACATATCTTTTAAGGTGTTTGCTTTTATAAGAAAAATGGTCTTGTCACATTCATTCTATGAAGGCAGATGTTCTGTTTTTAATATATAGAAGAGAGAAATCAGTATTTTTAAAACTTCCTTTGAAATTCCAGGTGGCTGATCTAAGTGTCAGGCTGCTCTGAACTCTAAAGAAGCTATGTACAAATTAGGGCTTCGTTGTTAATTTATACAAATAAGAGTAATTCCAATTATAAAAAATACCTAGAAAAGCCTTTGTAATCTAGCATGGTACAATATAGGAGAAAATAAGTTAGCTATTGCCAAATACGGGGCGTCAGATATATTCTTATTCCTTTCATACATGAAGACTAAAACCAAAGCCATTTGTTGTTCTAATACAGAAAATTTTTAGTACATTTCCCTGGCAAATTGACCTTTATCCATTAAGCTTTGTTACCAGGTGACATAATTTGCCGTGCCACCTCACCAAACATCGAATTTATCCCACAAAACTAAGAAAGACACCATTCTGAACAGGTCTATACTATACATTTATAGGCAGTGTTAAAGCAAGATTATAGACATTATAACAAACCAAAAAAATGGAAGTTCAATTCTTCCAGATCCTTAAGCCCCTGACATATCTCTGCATTTCTCACAATTTCTAAAAATCAAGTATGTTTTCTTCTCACACTTCCTCTTCTCTCTTCTCTTTCAGTGTTGACCTCATTTCCATCATGTCACTCGCTGTAGAACTCTGGCTATTGGCTTGTTAGTGCTGCTGATCTCACGTCTACTGATTTCCTTCCTGTTTATTTTCAGTCTGTCTCACACTGGGAATCATTGGTCTTAGCACGTGTGCACATGTACACGTGTGTGTGTGTGGGGGGGTGCATGTGCATATGTGTATTCTTGGAATCAGTGTCAGAACACAATAGGAATAACAAAAATTATGTTATATTTAGTATTGTTATTTTACTCAATCTCTCCCTGCTATCAGAAAATACCAGCAACTCTTAACTAGAGAGTAACTATATATGCCTAATGTAAGTTTCAACATTTGCTAACTGTATCTGCTGTATCAATCATAACATATCTAAACATCTAAAAGGCTATTATTCCTAACTTCGAAGCTTTTGTACAACTTACTTAATTTCTAATAGCATAGGTAAAAATGCCAAGCCTCCAGGCCCACAAAATTAGATACTTAGCACATGTTAGTTCCCTTCCCTGCTTTCTCCGAGTATCAGAAGACTGTATTTGCTCTCCCCCTAGTGGCCAACCTCCACATTCTTTTTTATTTGCATAAGTTAACCCATATCAAATACTGTTTTTTCTTGCAACAATCCGCCCCAAAAGATCAAAAGATAAGACAGTATTGTCTCCAAGTTAAATACTGTGTGAAACAAAACATGAACTTTATAGTAATTAAAAACACAAATACTATAAGAAATATTTTCTTTAGACAGAAAAAAATATAAAAATGAGAAAATAAACAGCATAATTATAGAGAAGTAGGAACAAGTGCTGCTTGCCCAGCCTGAGTATAATTTCTGGTTCTGATTGTCACAATTACAAGTTAAGTAGCATTATGTTGTTCATGCTTAATTTACTTCTGAGCCATTTAAATGGACCAGATCAGGATTTGTTTTGAGTAGACACATCTGTTGACACTGCCTCCATCTTACAGTCAAACTGCAGAAGTTGGTGATGATGATTACAACGCAGTCTTCTGCTTGGAAACAAGACTTTGATTTCCATGAAACATTTGTTTCTGTATTACAAAAATGTCTTCTGTAATTTCCAACATTGCAAATCACTTTATTACGGTTGGATTTATTTATTCTAGTATGCTTTATTTGGTCAAGATTTAAGGGTTGGCCACGAGGTGGCTCCATTGTTCTTACTGCACATAGGATTAACAAGAGTATCCATTCCCCTAAGCTTTTTATTTTTGTTTCCCCTTCTTTGACAAACACATCAAAAAAATTTTTTTGAAAAATGTTCAAGTGGGTACAAATGGGTTAAAACTTCCATTTACTTGTGACTGAAAAGTTGGATTCTATTAAGGAGACTAATTCTTTTACCAGAATATAATTTTGAGAGATTTGAGAGACATTTGTAACACATTTTATGTCTGTATTCAACTATCTCTTGAACTCTCTGAAATATTCATATTGATTCATTGAATTAATATTTATTAAATAAGGGTTTCTTGAAAAAAATGTAAGATGGTAATTAATATTAAAGTTCCAGAACTAGCTATTTGGCTGTGACATTTTTCCCATTTTCTTCCTCTTAAACTTTGCTTATCTTCATTTTCTATCTATTGCAGATAAGAAACATTCAGGTCAGCAACATCAATAGGTTTTATTACAAAAAAAAAAAAAAAAAACCCTGATGTTATCATGACCTACTCTGTCAGTTTAATTACAAATATTGAAATGTGCCATGTCCCTGTCAAGCTTAAGACTTTGGAAAATAGCTTGTTTTCCAAGTCCTTCAAGTTCTTAAATAACTCACACTTCAAAAAAAAAATCATTTTTCACATTTTAATCGGATCAGAGAAGAAGAAAAATGTATGTTTATTTTTAAACAAATAACAAAATAAATACGGTGTTTTAATAAGGTCTAATCACATTTGACATTGATTTTAATACTGCAGGTCTTGGCACTGTATTAGAGTCATAGCCCCATTTCTTGCCAATAAAAGCAGACAATAAACTTTTGTATGTTACCATATCAAGTAGACTGCAAAATCTAGATGGCTAAAGACTAAACAGTTTATTTTCTTTCCTAAGTAACACTTCAGATCACTGGGGAGCCAGGCTAAAGTCTTTTCATCTTCAGCACGTGGCTTCCAAAATTCCCAGCACATCACCATTAAAATCAACCAGACAAGGGAAAAGAGCATTAGGCCTACAAGTGGTACAATGCTTCACTACAACTAAGTGAAAACTCAGTCCCAGGACCACAGCTACCTATGTAAGGGAGACTGGAAATGTAGGCCAGCAAGTTGTATCTGAAGAGATAAATATGAGTGAAAGCTCATGTAGTGAGAGTGAGATGGAGTCATTCAGGCTAGGACTGAGATGACACAGCTGGTCAGGTCAGTTTAGGTCCTACATGACCTTCACCTTGTGTCTCCCTTTCTTGCTATTTTGTAAATTCGGCTTTGACCTAAAAGTGTATATCTTGAGTAGTTTAGGGCAATTGATTCAGGAGATTAAATTTGAATTGGAATATTGTTTTGGGTCATGGGTTATGCTGATTATTGTTAAGATAAGGGTTAACATAGTTTTTACTTTGAACTTTCATATATAAAATTGTGACTTGGAAAATGGAAGAACACAGCAGTCTTGGAGAGGCTACTCTCACTGTTCTCCAGAATTGCCACCCTTCTAAAAAAGTTCGGTGAACCTAACCCTGTCTCTGCATATTGGCTGACAGTGATGGGTGGCTGGACCCTCTTCGCCAGATAACATGAGCAGCTAGTATTTCTCTACCACAGTTTGCTTACTGGCAATCAAATATCCATTTGCACATTACTCTGTACATATAGAATATCCTGATTCTTCCTTCCATGGAGAAAACCTGAAGTCCAGTCCAGCTCAAAGTCCAGAATCCCAATTCAATAAATGGTGCATGGAAAACTGGCAAACCGCATGTAAAAGACTGAAACTGGACCTGCACCTCACACCACTTACAAAAATTGACTCATGATAAAAGATTTCAATGTGAGACATGAAACAAAACTCTAGAAGAAAATAATGGGAAAACTCTTAATGATACTGGCCTAGGGAAAGATTTTATGAAGAAGATTTCATTGGCAATTGCAACAACACCAAAAATAAATGAGACTTAACTAAGCTAAACTTCTTATACAATTAAAGACACAATTAAAGACAACTTTCATAATAGGAAAACATTTTCATGTTAATCTGACAAAGGTTTGATAACTAGACTCTACAGAGAACTCACATATTAGTCATAAAAAAAAGAGCAAACAATCCTGTCTATCACTGGGCACAAGACATGAACAGAACCTACTCTGAAGAAGACCGATTAATGGTTACTAAACACATGAAAAAATGCTCATCTCCCCTAATCACAAGAGAAATGCAAATCAAAACCAACTTGAGATATCGCCTAACCCCAGTGAGAATAACCCACATCACAAAGTCCCAAAGCTGCAGATGCTGGCAAGGGTGTGTAGAAAAGGGAACACTTTTACATGGTTGGTGTGACTGAAAACTAATACAGCCTCTTTGGAAAGAAGTATGGACAATCCTCAAAAAACTAAGAATAGACCTTCCATTTGATCCTGCAATCTCATTACTAAGTATTTACCTGGAAGAAAAAATAATCATTTACCATAAGGATATTTACACTAGAATGTTTATCACAATTCAAAATACAATTGCCAAGATGTGGCATCAACCTAAATGCCCATAAACTCATTAATGGATTAATAAACTGTGATATATGTGTACCATGGAATACTATTCAGCCATAAAAAGATGATACTTTATATTTTTTGTATTAACCTGAATAGAGTTGAAGAATATTAAATAGTAAAGTTTCACAAAAGTGGAATGGTATCCAATGTCTTAAGTGCTAATATGAAACTAGTAGATGAAAAAATTCATACCCATACAAATGAAAAACACAATTAAAGTCGAGTGTAATGCACATGTCCTTTTTTGATGTTAGATTTAATTCCTTTGTCAGATATATTCATGTCATTTTTGCTTCAGGTGACTATTTATTATTTAGTATTTCTATGATATACTATTCCATTGACATAAGAAATTACAGTTTGTCTATACATTCCAGAATATTTGAGCATTAGAGTCATTTCCAGATTTGTGGCCATTGAAAATAGTACTTCTGTGAGCATCTGTGAAGACTTTTTGTATATAGAGATTGTTTAAATTGATATTGAATAATGGTAAGAACAGGTGCCCTTCCTTTCAATAAGTCATCATTAATATACACATGCTACACTATAGAAAGAATTATCTATGCTATGGAAGAAAACCATGATAAACAGAACATCATGAAAGTCTGGAAGGATTACATCATTATAGATGCCATCATTGTTATAGAAAAACTTTGAGAGAGGCATCCAGCCCACAATGATAAATTTCTGTTGCAGAAAATTGTATCCACATGTTTTGCATGACTTTACAGGATTTACAACAGATTGTGAATTTTGGACAATGGAAAAACAAAAAAGGTGAAGGGTTTCAAGAATTGGATCTTGGAGAAATTCAAGAGTTAACAGACACCACACCAGAGGAATTAATGGAGATGAGTGCTTCTGAACCAGTGCCAGAGGATAAGGAATAAGACGCCGAAGTCACTCCAGACAACACACTGATGTCGGGCAATCTTGCAGAGAGGTTCTGACTATTAGAGTTGCTTTTGTCTTTATGATATGGAAACTTCTATACTATGAGTGCTGAAACTAGAGAAAACAAGAATTTGTACCATATAGAAACATTTTTAGAGAAATAAAACAATGTTAGAAAGAAAATATGATGTATTTTCCTAAAGTTATGCCAAGTGTGTCTGCCATGCCTTGCCTTCCCCTTCCATGCCCACCTCCTTATCTGCCACCACTGAGAGAGACCAGTCTCTCCTCATCTTTCTCTCCCTCCTGCTCAGGCTACTTAAAGGAAGACCATGAGGATGAAGACCTTCATGATGAATTCCTTTCACTTAATGAATAGCAAATATATTTTCTCTTCCTTATGATTTTCTTAATAACATTTTCTTTCTGTCTGGCTTAATTTATTGTAAGAATATAATATATAATATAATTTAAAAAATGTGTCCTAATTGAGTTTTGTTATTGGCAAAGCTTCAGTTCAATAGTATGCTATCAGCAGTTAAGTTTTGGGGGTCAAAAATTATGTATTTTCCACTGTGCAGTCAGCACCCTCAATAGTAGGCTACTAGTAGTTAAGTTTGGGGGATCAAGAACTATATGCATATTTTCCACTGTGCAGTAGGTCAGCACCCCTAACTTGATGCTCAATGCTATGTTATTCAAGCATCAACCCCGTATGTGTGTGTGTGTGTGTGTGTGTATTTGATTTCCTTTGGATTCCATCACAACAGTGGAAAAGTCAGCTGTCAGCTGTCAGTTTAATTGCTACAACTTTGACGTTAATGTGACTTTTTTTCTTTTCTGTTTTATTTTATTTAATTATTTTCCTTAATTTTGGTGGCTTTAGCAGAGTATACCTAGGTATATTTTTCATTTTATTTCCATAGTTTGACTTTTGCAATACTTAAATGTATTTTAACTAGTTTTTCAATGCATTCCAATGCTAAAATAGCTGTTTCAATACTGCTTTTCCTTCATTTTCTGTGTTTTCCACATTTTGACGCTACCAACATTAAGATAAGGCCTTCTTTTTGAATCTGGCATTTTCTGTAACACTCTTTAATTTTCCATATGCATATATTCAAATATTATGTACTGCAATATTATTTGGTTCAATTATTCTATCTTCTGCTGTATTTTAGTCTTCTAGTCAGATAGATACCTAATAATTTCCAGTTGATTATTTTCATAGGTTACAATTATCTGGTGAAGCTAGATGTTTATGAATATTTATTACTGTCCGAAATGTATTTACTAGAGTTATTTTAACGTCATTTTCAGATAACACAAATGTGTGTGTTACATAAAGATCTACAAATACTTTCTATTATCCTCTTAGTTTTTGTCCCTGTAATTCTTTCATTTGTAATGCTTTAAATTTCTTATAGAATTCCAAACATTGCATTTCTAAAATTGTATAGAGAATCACATGATATTTTCACATTATTTTTTGAATTTAGAAAAGGACCATCCTTAATATCACTATACATTTAAAGTGGTATATGATTACTTTAATTCAAACACAGATTGTAATAAATCAAAGCTGAATTATAATTCTATTAAGATTAAGTCTATCTTTAAGGCTGCATAATATTCCATGGTATACATGTATCACAATTTCTTAATCCATTTGTGGATCACTGGGCACTTGGGCTTCTTCCATGACTTAGCAATTATGAACTGGTCTGCAATAAACATTCTGGTACAGGTATCTTTGTTATAATGTGGTTTTTAGTTTTTCTCCTATTTCTGAGCATAAGATTTCATGTCTGGAATTACATAGCATCAACTATTAAATTAGTCAATTCTACAAATATATTTTAACT
>CAUYRH010002131.1:0-11678 GCA_963574655.1 Perodicticus potto
GGTGCCTCCCTGAGCTACTGGAACCTCTTCCCTATGAATTCATGGCATGGTAGATAAAAATAATAGCCTACTGCTACTGTGAAAATGTTTCTTGTTCATTCCATTCACTAAAAGTGTGATATTTTTTCCCCCAAAGAAGTATTAAAGCAAATTTTAATATGTCTTTAATTGAGATCCCAAACTCTGTTGACTTCTCTCCTAATCTAAAGATTTAGCTGTAGTCCTTTTCTTTATTTTGCTGGACTCAAAAGAGGGATCCCTTTTGTTTCTTTTGTTTAGTAAATATATACTAAACAAAGCACATCTTCCATGTTTGGCCCTGAAAAAACAAAGGTTATAGGATAGAGGTAATTGCTGTCTTCATCGGGCTTATAAAGCGTAGTATTAGATTGCTCATTATACCTCGTCTTTGCAAAATTCTACATTGATGCTCAGTATACTGTTCTAGCTACCACGTCTTGGAAGTACGGTTTACATTCTCTCTTCCTCCCTTGGCCTTTTCACGCTACCAAAATCATAAGGGCAGTGGTCCACCTGTGACCTTTGTCCCAGAAGTCTTATTCAAGCTGTAATATAAAATTTGTAAAGATATAAAAAGTCTTTTGTTTTATTTTAAATGTTCAGATTGTTCAGTTTTACTATTTTTCTGAGCATCTGACCATTAAATATTAGGGAAATATGCTATTGATAGGCTATAAATTATAGTGTGTCCCAAGCCACAGTCTTGTGCTTTGGGAGACTGCATTGTCTATAGCTAAATGGTATATAGCTTGTTTCTAATAATTGTTCTGTCTTCTAGCCTGGGCATGTGCCACTTTTTTGCTACTTTAAGATTATGAAGGTAATAGTTACCTCATAATTTAGTACCTAATTTGGTTTATATGATTTATACCCCAGGAAGTAAGCAGCTTAGGACTCACTATGTTATGTTTTACTGGACTATGTAGAACTTCTCTAAGTTTTAGTTCTGGATATTAGATCCCATTCTGTAGATAGTGGTTCAGGGTTATAGGTGGTATAAAATATTTATTTTCGTGCTTAACTAACATATAAATATTGTTATATAAATAACATATAAATATTAGTAAATATAAATTATTATAATAACCTGATTCTGTATGTATATGTACATAGAAATCCCCTACCTGGTTCTGACTTATCCTTGAATCTTAAACACTAGAGACAGTTACGTTCAACTTTTTGGTGTTTCTTCTATTTATGTCCATATTCCTAAATAACATGTTCATACTGTAGTTTCCTTTTATATTTATACTTTCTCTTTTATCCTTCTTTCATCATTTCATAATTTTTGGTTCGATAAGAATTCACTGATGGGCTCGGTGCCTGTGGCTCAACGGACTAAGGCGCCAGCCACGTACACCTAGCTGGCGGGTTCGAATCCAGCCCGGACCCACCAAACAACAATGATGGCTGCAACCAAAAAATGGCCGGGCATTGTGGCGGGCGCCTGTAGTCCCAGCTACTTGGGAGGCAGAGGCAGGAGACGCGCTTGAGCCCAGGAATTGGAGGTTGCTGTGAGCTGTGATGCCACGACACTCTATCCAGGGTGACAGCTTGAGGCTCTGTCTCAAAAAAAAAAGAATTCACTGTTGGTATTATTACGATCATTTATGCGTTATTCACCACTGAGCTACAAATAGAGTTCTTACACATATTTTTGCCTTTTTTTCTTGTTTTTTTTTTAAATTTTATTTCGTTGCTTATTTATTATTTATTTTGTTTGTTTTTTCTTTTTTTTTTGAGTCACAGTCCCACCCTGTGCCCCTGAGCAGAGTGCAGTGGTGTGGTAGCTCACTGCAACCTCAGACTCAGGCTGTGGGCATCCGGCTGCCTCAGCCTCCAGAAGCCGCTGGGATTGCAGGTGCTTGCCCCGGTGCCCGGCTGGGTTTTTACATTTTTTTCATGAGCCAGAGTCTCACTCTTGCTCAGGCGAGTCTCGAACTCCTGAGCTAAAGCAGTTCTCCCTCCTCAGCCTCCCACAGTGCTGGAATTATAGGTGTGAGCCACCACGCCCGGCTATTTTTGCCTTTTTTAATGGACTTAGTAACTGTTCTCTCAGTTGCTTAGATTGCCATGTACCCATCACTAATACTTACTTTCATATGTGCTTTCATTAGATTGCTCATTGTATCTCATCTTTGTCAAACTTGTTCATACTGTAGTTTCCTTTTATATTTATACTTTCTTTGGTCAAAGACTTCATCCATCTATGATCAAAACCTTTTTATCCTGGGCGGTGCCTGGGGCTCAAAGGTGTGGGACGCCGGCCCCATATACCGGAGGTGGCGGGTTCAAACCCGGCCCCAGCCAAAAACTGTAAAAAAAAAAAAAAACCAAAACAACTTTATCCTCAGCTTTTTCTTGGAGACATCTCTTTGGTAGCCTTCCCTTGACCTGTGCCATTAGATCTGATTTCTTTATAGCCCTTTTGCACAGCTGTCATCTTTGCTTTTCTCCAGCTTTGAGCTCTTGGGCTCAGCTGCTCCTCCTGTCCTAGCCTCCCAAGTAGATAAGACTACAGGGATATGTTATCATGCTGACTCATTTTTCAATCTTTTTGTATGAGAGGTGAGGTCTTACTGTGTTGTCGAGGATAGTCCTGAACTCTTCCTGGCCTCAAGAGATCCTCCCAGAAGTGCTGGGATTGCAGGTGTTAGTCACAGTATTCAGACCCACAGCTATCATCTTGTTCTCCTTTCATCATTGGGGGGGAATTCCTTCTCTCTTGTATTGGATCTCTTTGTTATTTCTCAGTCTTTAGCAACTACTGATCTGTTTTCCATCCCTATGGTTTTATTATTTGCAGAGTGCCATATACACCTTTTTTTTTTTCTTCTTCTTCTTCTTCTTCTTTGAGACAAAGTCTCTGTTGACCTGTCTAGAGTACAGTGGCATCATCACAGCTCACTGCGACCTCTAACTCTCTCGAGTAGCTGGGACCACAGGTGCATGTCACTGTGCCCAGCTCATAATCATGTTTTGATAGCATGTTATATTTGGTTCTATGCTTGTGTTAAAAAAGTTTATTTCATTTATTTTTAATTCAGATAGAGTCTTAAACTTTGTCACCCTTGATAGAGTGCTGTGGTGTCATAGCTCACAACAACCTCAAATTCTTGGGCTCATGCGATTCTCTTGCCTTAGCCTCCCTAGTGCCTGGCTATTTTTTTTTTTGGTTTAGCAGACTGGGGCCAGGTTTGAACCCACTACCCTTGGAGTATGTGGCCAGCGCCTTAACCACTGAGCTGTGGGCATGCAGCCTGTGTTAAATGAATTTAAAGAAAATTACATACACAATTATTTTTGTCTCATTGGACGATTTATTGTTTTCTGGTGGTTTTAGCTTGTTTATTGATACCACATTTTGAATTGGGTTATTGCTAGGAAAATCTTGGCTGGATGTATTGTTGCCTTTGGGTTCACATACTTAGTGTAGGTGGGAGTAGGCAGTTAGAACTACATGTAGTAGTAACTACATACAGTGATAAAATAGTTGTTCGTTAAAATTGTTGGTGCTTGAGATTTTTGTTTAGAATTGTTAAGATCGTAAACCATAGATTTTTAGATGTGGTGGCTCATGGTTGAGGAGGATCACTTGAGCCCTAGAGTTTGAGACCCAGTCTGAACAGCATAGTGAGACCGTGTTTCTACAAAAAAAATTTTTTTTTTTTTTTTTTTTTTGAGACAGAGCCTCAAGCTGTCACCCTGGATAGAGTGCTGTGGCGTCACAGCTCACAGCAACCTCCATTTCCTGGGCTCAAGCGCGTCTCCTGCCTCTGCCTCCCAAGTAGCTGGGACTACAGGCGCCCGCCACAACGCCCGGCCATTTTTTGGTGCAGCTGTCATTGTTGTTTGGCAGGCTGGGGCTGGATTCGAACCCACCAGCTCAGGTATATGTGACTGGCACCTTAGCCTGTTGAGCCACAGGTGCCGTACATCTACAAAAAATTTTAAAAAATTAGCCAGATACAGTGGCACAGACATTTCATCCCAGCTACTCAGGTGACTTTGAGTTGGGAGGATCACTTGAGCCCAGGAGTTCAAAGCTGCATGAGCTATGGTCAAGCCACTGCACTCCAGCCTGAGCAACACATCCACATCTAGTTTCTAAAAAATTAAAAGCTACCAGCAAATTGAAAATTCTAAAGAGCTGCTTCTTGAGAATTTGTATTCAAGACTGCTTTTATGTTTTTATCTCATGTGTCCTCCTTTCCCCTGAATTATATGTTTTCCTTATACTATGATTTGGAAGTTTTGCTTATCATCCCTGCTTTCTTGCAGATTTTCTATTTTGTACATACATTATTTTGTATATACTGTATATGATGACTTCAGTGAGCAGTGACCGTTGCCGAGGTGCTCGGGAAAAAACACATTTTTCAGTGACACAGCCAATACAACCACAGAAACAAGTTGTACAGGTAAGTTTTTGTAACTTGATTGTGGTGTTTAGAATTAAGTTAATAAAGGGGAAACACCTGATTTTAAGGTTGTTCAAAAAGCAGGTAGTTGGGCTGGGCGCCGGCCACATTGTCCGGGGCTGATGGGGTTGAATCCGGCCTGGACCTGTGAAACCAAAAAAATAGCTGGGGCTCGGCGCCTGTGGCTCAAGTGGTTAAGGTGCCAACCACATACACCTGAGCTGGCTGGTTCAAATCCAGCCTGGGCCCGCCAAGCAACAACAATGGCTGCAGCCAACAATAGCCAGGCGTTGTGGTGGGCACCTGTAGTCCCAACTACTTAGGAGGCGGAGGCAGGTGAATCCCTTGAGCCTAGAAGTTGGAGGTTGCTGTCAACTGTGATGCCACGGCACTGTACCCAAGGGCAACAGCTTGAGACTCTGTATCAAAAAAAAAAAATAGCTGGGTGTTGTGGCAGGTGCCTGTAGTCTCAGCTACTAGAGAGGCTGAGGCAAGAGAATCGCTTGGGCCCAAGAATTTGAGGTTGCTGTGAGCTATGACACCACAGCACTCTACCAATGGTGACAAAGTAAGACTCTGTCTCAATTAAAAAAAAAAAATCGGTAGTTGTAGAAATAGAAAAGTATTATCATTCATTCAGGTATAATTGCATGTCGTTCCATGAGAACTATTTAATTTTTTTTTTTTTTTTTTTTTTTTTGAGACAGAGTCTCACTTTGTCGCCCTCAGTAGATGCTGTGGCATCACACAGCTCATAGCAACCTCCATCTCCTGGGCTTAGGTGATTCTCCTGCCTCAGCCTCCCGAGTAACTGGGATCACATGCGTCCGGCACGACACCCGGCTATTTTTTGTTGCAGTTTGGCTGGGGTCGGGTTCGAACTCACCACCCTTGGTATATGCGGCCGGCACCCTACCCACTGAGCCATAGGTGAGGCCCATGTATAAAGTTTTTTTGTTTTTGTTTTTGTTTTTTTTTTTTTGAGACAGAGCCTCAAGCTGTAACCCTGGGTAGAGTGCCATGGCATCACAGCTCACAGCAACCTCCAATTCCTGGGCTCAAGCGAGTCTCCTGCCTCTGCCTCCCAAGAAGCTGGGACTACAGGCACCCGCCACAACGCCCAGCCATTTTTTGGTTGCCGCTGTCGTTGTTTGGCGGGCCCGGGCTGGATTTGTACCCGCCAGCTCAGGTGTATGTGGCTGGCGCCTTAGCCCATTGAGCCAGAGGCGCTGAGCCATGTATAAAGTTTTTAATGTTAACAATCCTCTCCTTAAATGGTTTATATTATTATTTTAAATGAAGTGAGATAATTCATATAGAGTGGTAAGCACAGGACCTGGTGCAACACTAAGCATTCTGCATATTGAGTGTGTGTGTAGATGTGTGTGTATACACAGACATACTTATTTTTATTTTTTCCTTATGACCCAAAAGATCTGGCAGTTTTTACATATTTGTTTATTTATTTTTATTTTTTATTTTTTTGTAGAGACAGAGTCCCCCTCTGTCACCCTTGGTGGAGTGCCGTGGCTTCACACAGCTCACAGCAACCTCCAACTCTTGGGCTTAGGCAGTTCTCTTGCCTTAGCCTCCCAAGTAGCTGGGACTACAGGCGCCCACCACAACGCCCAGCTATTTTTCTGTTTTGCAGTGGTGGTGGTTTGAACCCGCCACCTTTGGTATATGGGGCCGGTACCCTACTCCATGAGCCACAGGCGCCACCCTACATATTTTTTTAATTTTATTTTTTCTTACTATGACCCAACCATTCTGTACATCTTATTGACTGGATGAGCAAACCTTTTTTTTGGAGGCAGTATGCAAGTAGGTAAATAAAACATCCAATCTTTATAATTTCAGATATACTGTTTTGGTAGATAATTGCAAGTGCTTTTTGTAATCATTCATACCCAAGTGCTCTGATGTTAGGGGCCACATTATACACTCTATTTAGTTGTTACATTAAATTTTTCAGTGTAAAATTATCCTTATATTTTGCTAGTATCTGCAGTTCCATGTTTGCTCCAAATGTGCTGTTCCTGATAGACATTTATTCAGAAACTGACCAGGAAAGACTGTCCAGGTTGGGTGCCTTTATCTCAGTGGTTAGAGCTCTAGCCCAATGCACCAGGGGTGGTGGGTTCTGACCTGGCCTGAGCCTACTTAACAAAAAAAAAAAAATGTTAGCCCAGTGTTAGAAATACTTGGGCTTTTGGGGCCAAACCCTCTTTTTTATCTGAGTGCTTAAGAAAAAGTTTGTTAGGAAATAAGCCGCAATTACAAAGCCTAGCGCTTCGGTAAGGGGCTATCTCTACTTCCTGGGAACCCCAATTCAATCTCACCCTACCAGTTCTAATAACCAAACAGTAGAAAATAAACATGGTGCAACCCCCTCCCCCCAAAAAAGAAAAAGTTTGTTTCATGAATGAGTTACAAGAAATCATAGATGCAACCCTGCCTAAAAATTAAAAGAAATATAAATGAAAACATTTATATTTTTATATAAATGAAAATTAAAGCCATTTTAATTTACTGGTTATAAAATCAGTAGAAATAGGGCGGTGCCTGTGGCTCAATGGGCAGGGCGCCGGCCCTGTATACTGAGGGTGGTAGGGTTCAAACCCGGCCCCGGCCAAACTGCAACAAAAAAATAGCCGGGCGTTGTGGCAGACACCTGTAGTCCCAGCTACTCGGAGGCTGAGGCAAGGAAATCGCCTAAGCCCAGGAGTTGGAGGTTGCTGTGAGCTGTGTGATGCCACGGCACTCTACCGAGGGCGATAGAGTGAGACTCTGTCTCTACCAAAAAAAAAAAAAAAAATCCAATTCCTTGTTTCATTAATTTTCTGAAGGGTGAGGACTTCCTTTTTTCCCAATGGTTGTCACTTAAGTTTCTCTCTGGGTCCTTTGGGGAATGGCTCAGTTTATATAATTAGAAGAAAAAAAAATCCATTGAGCTATGGGAAGGATTCTTAGGTCCTCAAATTTCTAAGTTTTCTTTTTATAAAAGTATTATGAAAAATATCAATAAAATAGTGTTAATCCTTTAGAAAACTTGATCATGCTTATCCATGAATCTAGTTTAATTTAATTAATTGCTCTGTTGCTGGGGCTAGAGTATAGTGATGTCATCATCACTCACTGTAGCCGAATACTAATAGGATCAAGTAATCCTCTGCCTCAGCGTCCTGCGTAACAGGGACTACAGGTGTGTGCCACCACACCTGGCTAAGTTTTAAATTTTTTTTGTAGAGATGGGGTTTCACCGTATTGCCCAGCTTGGTTTTGAACTGACCTCAAGTGATCCTTCTGTCTTGGCATCCCAGCATGCTAGGATTACAAGCAAAAGCCACTATGCCAGGCATTATTAATGGGATTCTAAATGTCTAATGGTCTAATGGTAGATGAGTTCTGAGAAGTCTTACTTTGGGATCTTTATAAACCTGGGCTTGTGTTTTAGGTTCCCTCCTAATTAGATGAGTTACTTAAGTCTCTTTGAACCTCAGTTATTTATTTATTTTATTTATTTACTTTTTTGAGACAGTATCTCACTCGTGTCACCCAGGTTAAAGTAGAGTGGCATGATAGCTCAGTGCAACCTCAAACTCTTGGGCTCAAGCGATCCTCCTGCCTCAGCCTCCTGAGTCGTTGGGACTACAGGTGCGAACCACCATGCCTGGCTAATTTTTTAAATTTTAATATTTTTTGGTAGAGAGACAGAGTCTCACTATGTTGCTCAGGGTTGAACCTCAAATTAAAAAAAAAAAAGCACTTTGAAACTTAGAGAAAAATTTCAAGAATAGTATGAATAATTACTGAGTATAATGGCTCGGCTCCTGTGGCTTAAGCGGCTAGGGGGCCAGCTACATACAATGGACTTGGCAGGTTCAAATCCAGCCCCAGCCTGCCAAACAACAATGACAACCACAACCAAAAAATGGCTGGGCATTTGGCGGACACCTGTAATCCCAGCTACTTGGGAGGCTAAGGCAAGAGAATCGCTTAAGCCCAAGAGTCTGAGGTTGCTGTGAGCTGTAACGCCAGGGCACTCTACCAAGGGTGACATAGTGAGACTCTGTCTCAAAAAAAAAAAATTACTGAGTATCCTTCTTGTAGATTTCCCAGACGTTACCATTTCTGCCATATTTACTTTATCCTTTTCTTTCTCCTTCCCACAAGTTTATCTCCCTGAAGCTCTTGACAAGTTACAGACAGGGTGCATTTCAAATTCTTCATTGTTTGTTTTTATATATATATATATATATATATATATATTTTTTATTCTTCATTGTTTATTTTTTAAAAAACAAGGATCTTGTTTTTTTTGGTTTTTTTTTTGAGACAGAGTATAACTTTATCACCCTTGGTAGAGTGCTGTGGCATCACAATTCACGGCAACCTCCAACTCATGGGCTTAGGCAGTTCTCTTGCTTCAGCCTCCCAAGCAGCTGGGACTACAGGTACCCACCACAAAGCCCAGCTATTTATTTATTTTTTTTGTGTGTGTAGAGACAGAGTCTCACTTTATCGCCCTGGATAGAGTGCTCTGGCGTCACACAGCTCACAGCAACCTCCAGCTCCTGGGCTTAGGCGATTCTCTTGCCTCAGCCTCCTGAGTAGCTGGAACTACAAGCGCCCACCACAATGCCCAGCTATTTCTCTGTTTTGCAGTTCAGCCGAGGCTGGGTTTGAACCCGCCACCTTCAGTATATGGGGCCAGCGCCCTACTCAGTGAGCCATAGGCATCGCACAATGCCTAGCTATTTTTTTGTTGTTGTTGCAGATTGGCCGAGGCCGGGTTTGAAACTGCCATTTTCGGTATATGAGGCCGGCACCCTACCCACTGAGCCATAGGCGCCGCCCAAGGACCTTCTTTAATCACAGTATAATTATCAAAACTCTGAAAGTTAACTCATTATCTAATCTGCAGATCTTGCTTATTTTATCCCAATTGTTTCAGTAGTGTCCTTTGTAGCTAATTGAGTTCTTTTTTTTTTTTTTTTTGAGATGGAGTCTTGCTCTTTTGCCTGGGCTAGAGAGCCATGGCCTCAGCCTAGCCCACCTCAGCAACTTGGGTTTAAGCAATCTTCTTTCCTTAGCCTCCTGAGTAAGTGGGACGATAGGCCTATGCCACCACACCTAGCTACTTTGTCTGTGTTTAGTAGAGATGGGCTCTTGGTTTGCTTAGGGCTGGTCTTGAACCCTGAAGCTCAGGGGATTCTCCCACCTCAGCCTCCCAGAGTGCTAGGATTACCACTTCATCTGGCTGCTAATTGAGTTCTTGATTATACTTGTATTCAAGTACAAATTCTCTTTAGTCTGTTTTTAAGGTGAAATTATTCATCAGTTTCATGACATTGACACACTTGAGGAATATAGGGCAGTTCTTTTGTCTTCCAGTTTGGATTTATTTGGTATTGCCTTGTGATTTAAATTGGGTTATGCATTTTGGGTAGACATAGAAGTAATTATCTGTTCATAATGTGTCAGATCATGATGTATAGGATGTAAGTTTGTCTTGTATACTAGTGATCAGTTTTTTTCTTTTTTTCTTTTTTTTTGAGACAGAATCTCAAGCTGTCACCTAAAAAAAGTTTGAGGTTGCTGTGAAACCTGGTCCCTCAACTTCAATGCAACTAAGTCAGACTCTGTCTCAAAAAAAGAAAAAAAAGTTAAAATTCTGTTTTAAACACCTTTATAATTCATAAATATAGCTAGCATTATATCAGTTAAGAGAAATGTAAAGAGTATATGCATTATAATTCTTAAGCTGAAAAGCTGAATCTTTGAATAAATCAATAGTTGGTATTTATCATAATAAATACCATACCATGTTAATAACGATTTTATACTTAGAAACAATATCAAAGTCAAAATACAGAAACATGTATAAACTCCAGACTCTCTCTTACAGCAAAATGCCTTATTGCTTGATTGGAGACAGGGTTTCATACTGTTGTTTTTGTAGAGACATGGGTCTTGCTATGTTGCTCAGGCTGATTTTGAACTCCTGGCCTTAATCCTCAAGAAATCCTGCCACGGCTACTTTACAAAGTGCTGGGATTAGAGGCGTGATCCAGCACACTCTTGCCATGCCTTGCCAAAATGCTATTAATAATAACTACTTAAATTCGTTAGTCTGCTCATCAATTGCTATTTATGTTAATATTTTGATAGGATCAGAGAGAGTTTCTTTGTTTTTGTAAATTGTGTACATTTATAATGGAGGGACAATTCTTAGGCTATTTTGAAATTTAAATATTTGTGCCTCTAGAGCAGGGGTCCTCAAACCATGGCCCGTGGGCCACATGTGGCCCACCGAGGACGTTTATCTGGCCCCCCGGGTGTTTTTGCCTCCACTGCCTGTCCTGTTTAGCAGCGGACTCATCCCGGGCAGCAAAATCTGTTAGTGGTAAAACCATTGGTTGCATTCCCAAACAAAACATGTGTGGATTCACTGGAAAAGTTGCAAAAGAAGTTCCAGTTTAGATTTAAAGAGCTTCATCTCCATGACCAGGACATACAGCTTTTCCATAACCCATTTTCTATTGACATTGAAAATGTAGAGGTCAGTCCCTGAAGTCGCAGCCCTGGCCTCCGGCACCGCCTTGGGCTGGTGTCTCCTGCAGGCGAGAGCCAGGCGCTGCAGGGTGCCACAGGGACGGCCGAGTGCTCTTGCAGCTCCACCGGCTTTCCGGCTTCTCCATGGGGCTGGCCTGCGGTGCTCAGATGCTCTAAGAACGTTTCCACTGTTGTTTGGAGGACACACGCAGTGGGATTCAGAATTCCTGGAGAATTGCCTTTGAGAGAAGCTGGAAGTATTTCTTTAAATTCCATCTCTTAGTTTTTCAAAGAAAGATGAAGAAACCATGAACAACATTAGTAATGAAGAGTTTGACTGCCACTTGCTTGATGAAGGTTTTACTGCCAAGGACATTCTGGATCAAAAAATCAATAAAGTTTCCTCTGCTGATGATAAGGATGCCTTCTATGTAGCAAACCTCAGAGATGTTCTGAAGAAACACTGAAGATGGCTAAAAGCTCTCCCTCATGTCACTCCCTTTTTTTTTGAGACAGAGCCTCAAGCTGTCACCCTGAATAGAATGCCATGGCATCACAGCTCACAGCAACCTCCTCCAATTCCTGGGCTCAAGCGAGTCTCTTGCCTCTGCCTCCCAAGTAGCTGGGACTACAGGCGCCCGCCACAACGCCCGGCCATTTTTTGGTTGCAGCCGTCAT
>CAUYRH010002136.1:0-32319 GCA_963574655.1 Perodicticus potto
CCTTTTTAGGCTTGGGCTCTGGCTTTGGAGGAGCAGGTTTAGCAGACAACCTTGCAGATCTTCTCTGTGGTTCGTCCTTTGCCTTGGCTTTATCTCCTTTAGCATCCCCTTCAGCCTTTCTCTTGGGCATGGTGGCAACGGCAGCGGGACGTAGGTGCTGTACGTGGGGATGCAGCGACGTTCGAGCTTTGGTCGTTCCGGGGGTCATTCTCGCCTCCTCTTCTTCACACTGCTCTGAGCTCTTTTTTATCTCTGAAATTTTTTGTTTATAGCAATCTATTTTCATCCTGTCCATGCTATACTTTCACTTGTCTCCAAGGATCTCAAAAACAACCATTTCTGCCTCTCTCTGTGTGTCTTCACTTGGCACAACATTGTTTCCTTCCTGCTGCCCCTTCTCCTGGGCTATCTTCCACTCCTGTCTCCACATCAGCCTCCTTCCTGAAGAGCCCCGTGCTGCCTTGTGCATGCCTGATTTCATGAGCAGGCCAGATGGTGGCCTTGTGCTGCACAGTGGCACAGGCTTCACCCCAGCCATTGGGCCCTCCTCTGGCCTCCAGCCTCCCCAGAAATGCCTCTTCTGAACAATGGGAGGGCCTAGGCCACCTATAACTTCCTAATTATTTAACAGTATTTGAACCAGATTCTAGTAATGCCCATGTGCTGAGACTATCTCTAAGTCCCTTAGCTGCAGGTTCCCTCGTGCTAATTTGATGTCAACCTATCCACTCACTGGAGAGCACTGCTTGAGTCCAGCTGGCACCTGGTGGCTACTACACTACAGACTTCCAGGCTATTTCACCTCTTTGGTTTTCAAGGACTTACATGAAATCATGAAGCCATCAACACTGGTAAATTCGAAATTTCTTCCCGTAAAAGTCTGCCCTTTGGCCAAATCTGCTGGATACTCCACCATGGCCGCAGCCCAACCCATAGCTAGTCCAAGGTATGCCCTCCATAGGGGCACCATCAGCATCCTCACCAGGTCACTGGGTAGCTGCCCCTGCACCAGGGACCTCTCTAAGCAGTGAGAACAGTGCCTGTACCCCACTGGATTCATGGGGTATGTCCTGCCCCTCAGAGCCCCAGACAGCCCAGTGGGCAATGACCTTCCTTGTTCTAGACTGTCACTTGGGGCCCTTTGCCCTTTGGTACCAAGTGGATTCTGTTTAATCTTCTATGCAAGCTGCTTGGAGGGACCATCCTTGGCTGCTGGCTTTGCTGTGAGAACTCCAGCCCTGGTGCCTTCCTGGCAGCTTCCTGTTTCAATCTGGCCACCATGACTATGGTTCCCAAAAGCTGACCCAAAATGCCACCAGTTCAGCCTTTTTGCTATGGCTCCAAGGTTCAAATCTGGAGCCCCTAAACACTTTGCAGGGCCCAGAAGGGTCATAGCTTGGTCCTCGTCTTGGCTGACAGAGGGAAGGTGCTGGTCCTGATCCAGCCCCTCCTACAGGGCTTCCTGGGACAGACTATCTCACTCTGCTCCCACCAGGATCCCAAGCCTGTCATCACCTTTCCTGGGCTAAGACACTGCACAGCCCTGCTTTCACCTCTCCCTGTCTGATGACAGATGTGACCATGGGGCCTCTTTGTAGAGCTGCTAAGGGTTGGATAAGCCACAACAGTAGCTCAGGGCATGCATGCTAGAGGTGGATAAGGCCTGGGCTTCTGCCCCAACTTGAGCTCCTCCTGTGAAATGCAGTCATGTTGGGGTGGCACCTGTGGCTCAAAGGAGTAGGGCGCCAGCCCCATATGCCGGAGGTGGCAGGTTCAAACCCAACCCTGGCCAAAAACTGCAAAAAAAAAAAAGCAATCATGTTGATCTGGAGTCTGTAGGTGTGACCTTTCTGTACTGGAAACAGGGCAGCTGTGATGTGATTAAGGAAAGATGAGGTCACACTGGAACAGGGATGCCCTAAATTCAACAGGGCTGATGCCTTCACAGGATAGACATTTCCACACAAACATGCAGAGAGGCAAAGACTCCCACAGCAGAAGACAAGGAGATGGGTGCGGGTGTGTCTTCCCCTTGGACCTTCAGAAGGGATGAACTCTGCTAAGACCTTGCTATCAGCCCAGGGACACTGACTTTGGGAATTCTGGCCTCCAGAACGGAGGAAATTATTAAGGCAGTTCTAGGAAACTAACACAACCATCACCTAAGTTTTGGCAGGTACATCTTGGCACATGATAACATTCAGAAAATGTGAACTTCCACCACTACCAGCACTTATTATTATAGAGCTATCCTCAGAAGCTATGGGAGATGCTGGAGGCTGGCCCTAGGCCACTGGCCCCCAAACCATGGCCCTCAGCCCCTAGTCCCCACCTCCTATCCCCAATGCTAGGCCCTATACCCCCAATACTAGGCCTCAGGCCCCCAACCCCCAAACCCCTATCCCCTAGCCCTGGGCCCCCAGCCCCACCGGCAGGTGCCAATGATGCCTGGCCACTCACAGAGTTAGTTTCTTGCCACTGCTAAGACTAACTGCTACATACTCAGAGACTTAAAATACCAGGAATATATTTTCATGGTTACTCTTCCATGGGTCAAAAGTCTGGAATTAGCTTCATGGCTAAAAGCAAGGTGTTGGCCGACTGCCTGGGGGACCGCCTGTCCTGCCTGTCCCAGGCAAGAGGCTACTGTGCCTCCAGGTCATGCCTCCTGCTTCCAAGTACAAGGTCAGCAGTACAGAGTCCCTCTACCCTTCCCCTCTTGTCACATCTCTTCCTTGACCATATCTGTAAAGTAGTATGTAAAGTAGTTTGTTCACAAGCTAAGATTAGATGTGAACACCTGTGGGGCCATTATTCTGCCTACCACATGATTCAAATCACTGCATATTCTAAGAACCAGAATATGGGCTTCACATTCAAGGGAAAAGACAATAAACAGGTAATAAACTTTGACATGATAAACTGTATGACAACCCCATAGGGGTTTCAGAACAGCAAGTATAAACACACTCCATGAGGAAAAGGTAAACACTTCTGAAATGGAAAAAAAAAAAAAAAGATTAAAAAGTCCCAGTAGTGAAATAGACACTGTAAAAAAAAAAATCAGATGGGAATTTTAGAACTGAGAAGTAATATACATAAAATAAACATTTCACAGTGATGCTAGATAGTTCAATAGAAATCACCTAGTCTGAGAGAGACAATATTAGAAAAAAATTGAACAGAGCATCAGAGACCTGTGGGAAATATAAAAAGTACTAATATTTATGTCAATTTCAACTCAGTCCCTGAAATGGATGAGAAAGAGATGGGTGTGGTAAAAAACATTTGAAGAGAAATGACTAAAACTTTCCAACTTTGGTGAAAGATATAAGTTGGTTCAAGAAGATCAGCAAACCTAAAACAAGACAATGTCTAATATCCAAGCCATATGCACCATAATTAAGCACCGAAATTAAAACCAAAGATAAGGGAAGAGTTCTAAATATGACCAGAGAAAAATGACACATCACATACAAGTGAACAATAATTTTAATGACTATGGATTTCTCATCAGAAAAACAGAGACCAAAAGAGAGTGAAAAACATCTTTAAAGTGGGGAGAGAAAAGAAGTGTCTTCCCAGAATTCTATACTCAGCAAAAATCTCAATAAAAAATGAAGGCAAAATAAAGATATCTTCTGGTAAAAAGATAACTAAAAGAACTGATCACTAGCAGACCTGCACTTATAAGAATTGCTAAACAGAGTTCATAGGATGAAGAAAAATGATACCAAGTAGAAACTCAAAACCATAGGAACCAAGGGAGAACATCAGAGATGGTGAATGTCTGAGAAAATATGAGACCAATTTTACCTCATAAGTTTTTTGAATTATTTATGACTATTGAAAGCAAAAGTTATATTGTCTAGAGGGTTTAATGCATATAGATGTAATACATATGACAAACATAACACCAGGGAAGGAGTTTAAGGGTCTATGTGTTTTAAGCCTTCTATGTTTTAATTAAAGTGGTAAAATTTTAACTCTGTTAAAAGTGGGATCTACATATGTGATCCTTACAGCAACTATTTAAAAAAAATGAAATATATGCCCAAAAGCCAATAGATAAACTAAAATTTAATACTAATAAATATTCCCATAATAACAAGAGGGAAGAAAGTAAAGAGATGGAACAAAATTTTTCAGGCAACAGTAATCAAAAGAGAGTTGGGTTTTTTGTTTTTTTTTAAGAGACAGAGTCTCACTTTGTCACCCTTGGTAGAGTGCCATTGCGTCACAGCTCACAGCAACCTCCAGCTCTTGGGCTTAGGTGATTCTCTTGCATCAGCCTCCCGAGTAGCTGAGACTACAAAAGAGAGTTGAAATGGCTATTTTAGTATCAGACAGAGTAGACTTCAGAACAAGGAAAACTATAAGGAATAAAGAGGCTTTGTGCATAAAGGGGAAATTCATGAGGACATAATGATGTCTTATGTGAGTATAGGCAGCTCCTGGGTTACAGATGAGATCAGTTCTGTAGGTTTGTTATTAAGTTGAATTTGTCTGTAAGTTGGAACAGGTGCATTTACCTATTACCTGTAACAGCCTCCGTTTGTAAGTGCATGTCTTATGTCAGTCAGATCTTTTTAACTCAGGGACTTACTGTAATAGCCTCTGTACCTCGGTCAGATGTTTGCAACTCAGGGACTTACTGTAATAGCCTCTGTACCTCGGTCAGATGTTTGCAACTCAGGGACTGCCTGTATGCATCCTACAACAGAGTTCTAAAATATACAAAGCAAAATCTGAGAGAATTGAAAGGAGAAATATAAAAATCCACAATCATACTTGAAGATGTTGACACTCTTCTATCAGGTTAATACTAGACAGAAAATCCACAAGGATACAAAAGACTTGAACATTATCAGCCAACTGAGTATAACTGATGTCTATAGAATACCTCACCAGCCAGGGCACTGGCTCATGCCTGTGATCACAGCATTCTGGGAGGCTGAGGCAGGAGGATTGCTTGAGTTCAGGAGTTCCAGAGCAGCCTGAGCAAGAGCAAGACTCCCTCTGTACTAAAAACAGAAGAACTACCCAGAAGTTCAAGCCTGTAGTTGGCTGCATGATGCCATTGCACTTGCCCAGGGACAGCAGAGTACTCTTTTATTCCAGTGCACATCAAACATTCACAAAAATAGATTATATTTTGGGCTGTAAAATCATCCTTAACAAATTTTAAAGAGGGCAGCGCCTGTGGCTCATCGAGTAGGGCGCTGGCTCCATATACCGAAGGTGGCGGGTTCAAACCCGGCCTCGGCCGAACTGCAAAAAACAAAAAAATAGCCGGGCATTGTGGCAGGCACCTGTAATCTCAGCTACTCGGGAGTCTGAGGCAACAGCATCGCCTAAGCCTAGGAGTTGGAGGTATCTGTGAGCTGTGTAACGCCACAGCCCTCTACCCAGGGCAATAAAGTGAGACTCTGTCTCTACCAAAATAAATAAATAAATAAATGAATAAATAAAAATTTAAAGAGTAGAAATCATAAAAAAATTATGTTCTTTGACCATAATGAAATTAAACTAGATTCAATAACATAAAACACCCCAAACATTTATAAACTAAACAACCTTTTAAATAATCCATGAGTTAAAGACAAAATCTCAAGGAAAACTAGAAAATATTTTGAACTAAATGAAAATGAAAACATAGTATATCAAAATTTGTGTGATAGTTAAAGTCATGTTGAGAGAGAAACATATATGTGGGTCATTACGAAACTCTTGAAACACATAAAAATCAAGAAATGCAAAATCCACATAGATGGAAACAAAGAAGCCCTCCCAGCAACACTGACAAGCCAAGCAAGTTGAAATTTGCAAGGGTGAATCAGAAAGGATGCTATTAAATGTATTTCTTTTCTTTCTTTCTTTTTTTTTAAACAGGGGAAAGCGTGAACGCAGTCCCCCACTACCCCAAATTATGCAGTCGAGTTTCCCACATTTGGGAAAATCGCAGGGGTCAGCACATCCGGAGTGCAATGGATAGGCCTCGCCCTGGGAAAACCACCTTCGTGATCATGGTATCTCCCCTGCCAGGTAAGTATGTTAAATGTATTTCTTAGTTAGGGTTGGGGATAGTGAAATAAAGGACCATAAGAGTCTCTCAAAACTTCTGCAGTAACCCATGCAGCATTAAATGATTATAAGGTAAGAATGGTTTAAAATAAATGATTTAACTTTCTATCTTATGAATCTAAAGAAAAATCCCACAATTAAATCCAGAATAAGAAGGAAAAAAAAGAGAAATGTAAAAGTGGGAATTAATTAAATAGAAAATGGACAAATAGACAAATTCAGTAATCTAACCTTCCACCTTAAAAAACTAGGAAAGGAAATTAAGTCCAAACCAAGTAAAAGGAAGAAAATGACAAATAAGAACATATATCAATAAAATTGAAAACAAAATAATAAAGACACTCAATGAAACTAATTGTAGCATCTTTGAAAAAAATAGATAAAACTGATAAACCTCTAACCCAATTGACCAAGAAAAAAGTGAGAAAAGACACAAAATACCAATGGAATGAAAGAGAAGACATCATTATAGAACCTATAGTCATTGAAAGATAAACATGGTAATATCATGAATAACTCTGTATCCATAAATTCAATAAAGTAGATGAAACAAAACAATTATGGCTAGGCACCATGGCTCATACCTGTATCTTAGCACCTTGGACTGCCAGGGTAGGATGATCGATTAGACCACAAGTTCAAGACCAACCTGGGCAACACAGCAAGACCGCATCTCTACCAAAAAAACTTAGCCAGATGTGGTAGTGCACCACACCTGTAATCTCAGCTAGTTGGGTGGCTAAGGCAGAAAGAACACTTGAGCCTGGGAGTACAAGGTTACAGTGAAATGAAGTATGATCATTCCAGTTCATTCAAGCCTGGGCAACAGAGCAAGACCCTGTCTCTAACACATACAGACACACACCACACACACACACACACAGTTGCATTTACAACAACAACAAAACTATAAAATCTAACATAAACATACATCTAATATAAACATGCTGAAAACTACAAAACACTGATGAAAGTAATTAAAGAAGTTTGATACTGCAATCCCAATACTAGGTATCCCATTACCAGAAGAAAAAAATCATTTTACCATAAGGATATTGCACTAGAATGTTTATTGCAGCTCAGTTCACAATCAACAAGATGTGGAATCAACCCAAGTGCCCATCAATGTGTGAATGGATTAATGAACTGTGGTATATGTATATCATGGAATACTATAAAAAAGATGGAGACTTTATGTCTTTTGTATTTACCTGGATGGAGTTAAAGAACATTCTTCTTAGTAAAGTATCATAAGAACAGAAAAGCAAGTATTCTATGTACTCAATACTAATATGAAACCAGCAGATGACCAACTACGTGCCCACACAAGAGAAAAACACAATTAAATTCAAGTGGGGGAGACAAGTAGGGAGAGAAGGAAGGAGGGAGGAAGGTTAGTGTGCTCTCCTCTAACAGGCACAATGTAAGGGTTCACGGCACACTTTCTGAGTGAAGGGCTCGACTACAACTTGGACTTTACCTCACAAACACGAACAATGTAGTCTAATCATTTATACCCTCATATTAATCTGAAAATTTTTTCAAAAAGAAAGTAATTGAAGAGGCCCTAAATAAAAGAAAAGACTTATCATGTCCAGGGATTATTAAAGTAAGTATTGCTAGGATGCCATTTCTCCTCGACTCGGTGATATATCACAATCCCCAATCGAAATCCCAGTAGGAACTTTTATACAGGTTGATCAATAAGCTAATTCTAAAATTTATATGGTAAAATAAAGGAACTAGAACAGCTAAAACAAATTTGAAAAAGAACAAAATTGGAAGATTCACACTATCTGGCGTTGACTTATGTTAAAGCTACAGTAGTTAAGATAGTGTGGTATTGTTGAAAAGTCAGGCATACAGATGAATAGAATGGAATAGAAAATCTAGAAAGAGACCCACAAAAATATGATCTATTGATTTTCCACAAAGATATTCAGGTAATTCAGTGGAGAAAGAATAGTCTAATACATGGTGCTGAGACAATTGGACAGTCATCTGTAAAACAGTAAATCTCAACCCTACCTCATAACCTTATGAGGTAGGGTCGAGATTAACTGAAAAAGAGATCACAGATCGAATGTAGAGCATTTGGAAGAAAACATAAAAGAAAAATCTTTGTAACCATAGATTAGGTAATAAGTTCTTAAATGTGACACTGCTAAGTCATGGTCTATAAAAAAAAGAAGTTAATAAATTAGACTTCACAATTAAGTTCTCTCAACACCCTGTCAAAAGAATGAAAAGACAGGCCACAGACTAGGAGAAAATATTTATAAATCACACATATAACAAAGGACACATGTACAAAATACAGTAGAACCTCCATAGTTGACCACCTTCCTACACTGACACCTCCTTACATTGACCTAATTTTCATAGCCTAGATATGTGCCACATGTATGTATCAGGGCAGTAGGCCCAGTTCCTTATGTTAACCACCTCCACATGTTAATGAGCTTGTTACAGTCCCTTGGGTGATCAACTTACAGAAGTTCCACTATACAAAGAACACTCTAACATAAAAAAAGCAAACTACCAGTGTTTTTAAATGAGCAAAAGATTTGGAAGACCATTTACCAAAGATGATATATAGATCGTAAACACACATGAAAAGAAGCTCAGCGTCATTAGTTACAGGGAAATGCTAATTAAAACCACAAGACGATTCCAGGGTATACCTATTAAAATGGCTTTGAAAAAAATAATACCAAGCACAATGCCAAGGCTGCCAAGCAATGGGCGCTCTTGTTCACTGCTGATGGGAATGTACCACCTCACAGCCAATTTCAAGGACAGTTCGGTAGTTTCTTATAAAGTTAATGATATACTTATTACATGGCATAGCAATCACACTGAGGTAATTTACCTAAATGAAATGAAGACCTATGTTCACAGAAAGACTTGTATGTGGGCACCTCTCACAGTTCTATTCATAAACACATAAAACCTGGAAACAAGCCTAGTACCCTCAGCTTAGTATCTCAAGCCTAGTACCTCCCAAGGGGGTACACATGGGACTCTGTGCCATGGAACACCCTGGGCACCAACAGGGAGCCAGTGAGAGCAGCAGGGTGACTCCCAGGCAGGCACAGGAGAGGTTGCCTGGTGATGAGGACACACCAGCCAAGGCACACTCAGAGGCACAAGGAAAGTGTTTTGGGGATGGAATTGCTCTCAACTCACCTAAGAAACAGAAAGAAAACCCTCAAAGCTCTGACATGTGTAGGAAGCTTGCCATATGCCTAGATACACACCTTATGTATTTCCAGAAGCTTCTCGACTCCTTCCCTCAGTTTCCCTGCCAATCTCCCACTTCTCCCCTCTGCCCATTGTTCCTCAGAGCCCAATAACCTCAAAACAGAAATGTCCACCAGCTCCAGAGGGCACCTGCATAAGCCCTAATGGCTACAATTCTTGGTTTCTTCATCTTAAAATAACATAGACCACAGGCACCCCCAAATCTGTGCCAGTTATACCTTGCAGTGCTCTGCCATAACCTCTCCTTTTTTCCAGTTATTTTAAAGACACTGAGGATTGGAAATAAAAGCTGCGATATGTTGCTATAGTTGCTTGATTTGCTTATTTTGCTTATTGGGAATATTTTTACACTTCAAAAAGAGTCTGTAATCACAGAATTTGACAACCTGTCTCCTAGATATGCCATGGAAAGCCCTCACTATGTAACCTCCTGAGGCAAAGTAAACTTCCAGAAACTTCTATGGCACACAGGATGTGACGCAGATGTGGTGGGCGATGGCCACTGATCTGGCCTGGCAGGGGCCAGCACAGGCACCAGGAAGGCCACACTACTAAGAGCAGACATCTTCCTTAGAAGGTTCCCCCCAGGGGAGATCTAAAACATCTGCCCATGCTGGACAGCAGGTGACTAAGGCCAACACCACCCTCCCAGAGAGCTGATGGGACTGCCAGGACTTGGGCTCAGCCTCAGCCAGGACAGACCACTAAGGGGAGTCAAAGCACATGCCTGGTGGGTAGAGATGCCCTGAAAGCCTGCTGGGAGGGCAGGACAGCTACAACTCCCCCCAAACTGGCCTACTTGGAGAGAGAACTCCACCCACCTTTAGGGAGATGGGATAGGAGAGGCAGAGGGAGTCTCTGGTGGGCCTGAGGGTGAGGACACAGCTAAGCAGTTCATGGAGACCTGGGCACTTGGTGCAGGCCTCTGTGTTTTACAGCCCAAAACAGAGTTTATGATTCTAATTTTGAATAGGTATAAGGAAAAGAACAATGTAGTTATCTTTGGCCAAGAATAAAATCCAAACTAGCACACATTTCCAGCTCTCATTTTACTAGCAATGAGAAATAAGAACAACTTTAAAGGAAAAGTAATTAATAATACTTAAAAATTTGCTTTTTAAAATATTGTGGTAAGAAAGGAAGTATGGAAACATTTCCTCCACTGAAAGTACATTTCCCAAAGGAGGCTGCCTGCTACCGACACTGCCCGGGGCCAAGATGTAGCCTGAACCCACCCTTAGAAGGGGCCCGTCTGGAACAAACACCTGCATTTCTTTTTCTTTTTTGTTTTTTGAGACAGAGCCTCAAGCTGTCACCCTGGATAGAGTGCTGTGGCATCACAGCTCACAGCAACCTCCAATTCCTGGGCTCAAGCGAGTCTCTCACCTCCACCTCCCGAGTAGCTGGGACTACAGGCGCCCGCCACAACACCCGGCCATTTTTTGGTTGCAGCCATCGTTGTTTGGCGGGCCCGGGCTGGATTCGAACCTGCCAGCTCAGATGTACGTGGCTGGCGCCTTAGCCCGTTGAGCCACAGGCGCCGAGCCAAACACCTGCATTTCTAAGTGGGTATCTCTAAGCACCTGTGACACTAGGAGTTTCCATGGAATTTAGACACAAGCCCACTAACTCCCAAGAACGCAGTTCCTCAATATTTATATTGCTTATAAAGGATATGATTTAAAAGTTCATTGATCTTCTCCAGAAGCCAAAGCCCTCAGCAAAGGCAAAGGACCATGAGAACCTGCCCCCCCACTGGCCTTCATCCTTCAGCCCACCTGGCTGGGTACCCGCTGGGCTCTGCAGGGAAACCAGAAGTGTGGCGCAAAGCAGAGATTCCACCCATGGCACACAGAGCCGTGAGAAGGTGCAGAGGGAATAGGGGAGGTCTTGAGAGTCACAGAGTGAAAGTCTCAGTGAGACCATAACACCAAAATGCAGGGGCCCAGAGGGAAGAGAAGGAGAGAGAAGCTGGCTAGAGTCAACCATTGTTGAGGCACCTGGAGAACCACTACTCTCTCCTTTCTCCTTGTGTCTGAAACCTAGTAAAAAACTGAACATGAAGAAGGCAAGACCACCATCCTCACTACAGGGGCACAGGCTCCTCCATGGTAGCTGCAAAGGTCAGAGGCACTGTCTTTTCCCTCTTCTTGGTGCAGAGCCACCTCAGGCCACATCCAGCACCCGAGGCCTGGTCCACGATAGCCTGATGACCAGAAGAGCACAGCCCACCCCATCACTGATGAACCACCAGAAAATTTAAGAGGGTGGCTGCCATGGCTGTCGAGGAAAGCAATAAGGTAGGAATCCACCTAAGCAAGATCAGCAAGCCCCTCAGGAGGGGTGTGGCAGGGAATGGGGTCCTGTGTTCTACTGTCTGGTGGAGACAGAAGGTCACCGACAGCCCAGCTCAGAGGCAGCCTCTCAAGCCACTTGAGACCGCCCCTGTGAGAGGTGCCAGCATTTGTGGCCTCTGCAAGGATGAGATGGCACAATGAGAGGTGACAAAACCACATGAGGTAACAAATCACAGCTGGGCAGACAAAAGGGCACTGCCTGGCACGAGTGGCTAGGGGCCAGCTGAGGCGTGGCAGACAGCCGCAGGAGTGACCTGGAGTCTGGCTGGAGCACAGGCTGGCAGGTGAGAAGTGTGGGCTTCCTTTCAGGGGTAAAAGGTTGCTGTGGGTGCTCTGGGATGGCTATAGGGTTGGCTCCAGCCAGGTTAAGCCTTATGCAACTTGGATGGTGCGGACACTTGGACATGTCGGACTTTTGTTGAAGATTAGACTGGCATCTGGCTTTACTTAGGAGACTGGGACCCACCAGGTAGGGTGATGGGCCAGAGAGAGCTAGTGGGTGAGAACTAACCTGGAGATTCTATGAGGGAGACAGAGGCAGTGGCCCTGGGGCAGCAGCCATAACGCCTGCCTCACTCCTCAGGCCCCAACATCCTCCTGCTGCAGTAGGTCAGCCTGAGTCCCCCTCCCTGCCCAGGGATCCTGGGTCCCACCTGGAGCCCACCCTGCTGCCCTTGGAGCTCCAGCAGCACCGAACTTCAAGGGCCACATCTACCCCCTTTCTCTCTGGAGTCTGCCCAGCCCTGTCCTGGGATGCCTCTGACTCTCCCACCACTGGCAGTGACACCCTTTATAGTACCCAGGAGGTTCTCCACCATCTTCTTTAGGAAAATGAGCCAGTTCATCTCTGAAGGTGCACCCAGACTCCTGAGAAAGGTCCCAGGAAGGCCCAGAACCTAAAGGAATCTCTGGCGCAGCAAGTCCCTGCCCAGGTCGCAACTCTTAGCACTCACAGAGTAACATGCAGCAACTGGCCCATCCCCAGGCCGAAATCACACCAGAGAAGCTCATGTTGGCCTTTACAAATCCTTAATTCCGGGGATGGGGGGAAGGTTTAATTTTTTTTAGATTCTCTCTCATAGACCGATGAGTAAAACCAGACTGTAGAAAGATTTTCAGGTGGTAGCATACAGGCCAGCGGGCTGCTGCGGGGGGTGGGGGGGAGTGGTGAGGAGAGGTGGCAGACCACATGCCTTTGCTATACCAGGGACTCCGCCCTCCAGCATGTGTTTTGGAGCCTCGGGGCTTCTTGTTAACTACAAACCCTGGCAATCTAAGGACCTCTCAGGTGTGGCCCTGAACACCATGATGCTGCACGTGACTGAGCCCAAACACGTGTGACGCTGCGTGGTCCTGCGCGGAGGGGGCACTCACCTCTAGCAGCAGCCGTCCCTCCAGCACGGTGGACCCTCCACGAGTGCAGCCGTCTCCGAGTGAGGGGGCGCTGGCTGCCCACCGCGGGCACTTCTCTTGCACGACTATGGGGAGAAGAGACGCGTTAGGCCCCTCCCAGGACCCCAGGCTGAGGGCTTTTCTGAAGTTCTGCTCTCGTGTGTCTCCCCAACCTTCAGTAGTGCCTCTTGCTAGTAGATCCTTAAGAGGACCGGAAGACACCTGTGGCCTCCACTTTTATTTTGGACCCTTCTGTAATCCACTCTGTTCACCAACACTCAGGTTCAGAAGCGAAAGCTTCAAACGGCGGACAGATCCACGAGGTGCCGAGCAGGCCCAGGACACAGCCCTTGGCCCCGGCCCTCCAGCTTCTGATGCCCATAAGGGGGATATGTTTCAGGTACTGGAGGACCTCCTCACCCTCCTCCAGGTCCTGCAAGGAAGCCACTAAGCATGTGGAATCGGGGGAGGGTGTGTGTGTCAAAACTGTAGGGGGAACACACAGCCTTCCACAGGCAGGCCAATCTCAGGCGCCGCCTCCCCAGGTCCGGTGGGATAGAGGGGTAGGAAAGTGGGTTTGGGCTGGAGGTCTGCTAAGATATATGCTGCCTCTGGGCGCGCAGTGTGAACTCGTCAGCCCTCACCCTCACCCTCCCTCCCTCGCCTCTCCAGCCTAGCGTGCAGGCTGAGCGCCGCCCACTTCCCCCGCAGCCGGGGCGCTGTCACGCTATGGGGCCTCCAGGCCTGGCGTGCGAGCCGAGCCCCCGCCCCGCCCCCGCCTCGGTGGCCCGGGCGAGGCGCCAGGGAGACCGCGGACATTGCACATCAGTGGAGCCCGCCTGGCCCCCAAGCCTGTGGCTGCTCCCAGGTCCACCCTGGGAGGGGTGCCTCTTGGCTCTGCTGGGAGCAGGTGACCTTGGCCGAAGCTGGAGGGAGGTGAAGTCACTGGCCCACAGAGCACCTTCCATGGGGAAGTACCCTGGGCAGTGCATCCAGGACCTCACGGGTCCTTCCAGGCCAGCACCCTGCTCAGACTGTGCGCTTACTGGTTCTGGCTCCTGGGACAGCGAGGAGCTGGGAGAGTCCCCAGGCCAGGCTTGGCCTTAGCACGTCCTCAGTCCTGGGCATCAGCTCTCTGGCCAGTTCCACTGCCTGCTCTGCCAACAATTGCTGGGAACCTGGGCCATGTTTGACATATGTTTTCAGCGGTCCCATGGGCTGCCCACCCCAGCTCGCCAGCTCCTAGTCTTATTCATGGTGGGACTCTGAGGGCCTGGGAGGTGGGCTGCCCACTGTGATGAAAGTTCTGTTTTAACATGATTCCACTCACTCCTGCTCCCACTGCAGAATCCCTTCTAAGTGACCCTCAGGAAGCTGTGTCTAGGGGCTACCCCCCGACCCCCAGCATGATCCTATTCCCTGTGAAGTGCCCACAATTCCCAGGGGAGAACGTGTCCTGTCCATGCGAGGGCACCAAGCCCTCTACCCCTCTCCCAGTCAGGGCTGTCTCTGCAAACCCCTCTGTAATTTCCACATCAAGAAAGGGCCAGGGCCTCAAAGTCTGCAAACATTCAAACTCTCCCTTTGTTTCTCAAGAACCAAAAGATAAACATTTTTGCCTTTTGAAAATGAACCATGAGACATACCATTTAGTGATTGTTAATAGCTACAAATTGAAATGCCTCCCCTCACAGTTATCTTCTGAACAGGTGTTTTCTGTCCTGGCTTCTTCACTGGAAAGGTTAGAGGAAACACCTGAGACTATTGCAAAGGCTACTGGTACACAAGACTGTGGATAGGGAGCTCCTCTCCAGCCACCAAGGAGGCAGCTCTGGAGAGGCAGTTAGGAGAGCCCAGGTGGGTGACAAAGAGCCCCCCCCAACCCCATACCTGGGAAGGCCCTACAGCACAGGACAGCAGCTGCTCCTGAGGGTATACTTGCAGGCCATTCATCCTAAAGGAGCCGCGCACCAACCTTCACCAGTGGGACAAAGCCATCCTGTCAAGCGCCTCAGAAAACTCCAGACCTCCAATGATGAAGCAGTACACGTTTTGGATGCTGCCCTGTGTGTGGGGCGGCGGGGGCGGGGGAACACCAGCTCTATCTGTAGAGGATTGCCGCTTCTCTTCCAGGGAGGGTGAATGAGCATGTCTCACCATTCCTGAAAAGGATGGGGGTGGGTGGGTCCTCCCTTCCCTCTGATGTGCAGAAAGTGAGCATCTGCCCAGGGTAGACTTGTGCCCTGGGACCACGACTCCAAATTGGCTGGCAAAGAAAGAGTTTTCCACAGGAGGCTCAGCCACCCACACAGTCTGGCCCCAGGGACCCTCCTTCCTACCAAAAAAAGCCACCCCGATGGTGCGTTTGGGGTGAGAGGGACTGAGAGTACAGCCCATCCCAAGAAACTCTCCTGTCAGTTTAGATCACCCAGACTCTCACTTTGGGACAGCAAGAAGCATTGCTATCTGGTGTTCTTGGACCTGGGCTAAAATTCAGACTGAAAGAGTTCCATATTAACATCCTATTACAGTGAAAGCAAAAGAATGGGCACATAATCCTTGCCTCCTGGTATCTGAGTCTAGTGGGGAATATGTGCTACCAAACACACAATCTCATCCAATACCTTTTTAGGTAGCTGATTCATCTGCTGCTGATAATAGCCAAAGGTACAGATGAAATATTTTATACCTTTGAAAATATATGGATGTGCTGGCAGAAAAATCAAGGAATGCTCAGAGACCACAAACTTAAATGCATCTGAGAAGAAGTTATTGAAAGATATACTTCATGCTGAAGGAAAGGAATTCCAGGTGGCAGATTTGAGAAACAAGAAGGAATGAAGGTTTTACCAAAAGGACATTCGCACTCAAATGTTCACTGCAGCTCACAATCACCAAGACGTGGAATAAACACAAGTGCCCATCGACTTGTGATGGATTAATAAACTGTGGTATATGTATACCATGGAATACTATTCATCCATAAAAAGATGGAGCGTTTACATCTTTTGTATTAACCTGGATGGAGTTGAAGAACATTCTTTTTAGTAAAGTATCACAAGAATGGAAAAGCAAGTATCCAATGTAGTCAATACTAATATGAAAACAATAGATAAACAACTACAGGCCCACAGGAGAGAAAAACATAATTAAATTAAAGTTGAGGGGAGGAGGAAAGGAAGGAAGATTGGTAAACTCCCACCTGATGAGCACAAAGTAAGGGCATACAGCTCACCCCCTGGGTGAAGGGTTCAACTACATCTTGAACTTTACCTAAGAAATGCAAACAATGTAACCTAATCATTTGTATCCTCATATTAATCTGAAATAAATTTTTTAAAAAGGAATGCAGAACAAAAAGGTAGTGACTATATGGGTAAATCAAATCAAACATTAATTGTATGAAATAATGATATATTATAAGAATAAAAAATATATAGCCATAAATAGCATACAAATTCAAAGAGGCTGATTTGAGTTAAAATGTTCTAACTTAGGAGGGTGATTATCTAATTTATAATAAAATTTCTGGGATAAATTATCAAGATAATATAAATGGGATTGAACTTTTCAACTGATGGAAAAAGTAGAATGAGAGAATGTAATCAATCAAGAGGGGAAGACAAGAAAGAGGTGGAACAAATAGCAGAAAAATCCAAATATATCAGTAATTACACTAAATGTAAGTAGACGAAACATGATAAATAAAAGATAAAGACTATTTGAGTGCATACTGCTTGCAAGGAGCACATCTAAACTCTTCAGGTACAGAAAGGATGAAGTATAGGGAAAGGAAAAAAATATATTGAGGAACTTAACAGAAAGATATCTGATGAATATCTATGTTAATGTCAAAAATGATTTGGGGACAAAAAGAATGACTGGAAATGGAGAAAGTCACTATATAATGATCAAACAATTCATTTCATTAAGCAAATAAAATAATTTTCAATGTATATGCTTCTAATAACATAACGTCAAAACCTAAAATATAATTAATACAAATTATTATATTGTAATATAAATAAAATATATAATGTAATATATTATATTTTATATATTACAATATAAAATATAAATATAAAATATATTATTATAATATAAAATATAATATTATAAATATTGACAGAATTACAAGGAGGACTATATAAATTCAGTAAAGTAAATAAAAGCCATTAAAGATTTTAGAAGATTTGAACAATACAAAATTAAAGGTTAATTGAATGGATATACAATTAACTATACCCACAAACTGCAGAACTCACTTTGTTTCAGGCCCACATGGAACTTTCAAATATATTGAAACCATCCTGGTCAATAAAGCAAATCTCAATAGATTTTGAAAGACAAAATCAGGAAGAGCATATGGTGAGACTTCAATAAAAATAAGCTGTAAATAAAAAGATAACTTGAAAATCCTTATATATGGAAATAAACACTTATAAATAACTCATAGGCAAAAAAGAAAACATGATATAATTTAGAAATACTTATAAGTTAAAATGTGTGGGATGTAGCAAAGGTAATACTTAGATATAAAGAACCTTTAGTGTTTGTGTATAAAAGGCTGAAAGTTAATGAACTAAGCATTCAAGTATTTAATGAATGGTTCTGACAAAGAAGAGTAAAATAAAAGAAGAGACAAAAAATGATTAAAAAATGATATTGATGAAATGGAAAAGAAACATATAATAGAGTTCTTATAAATGATAAGCTTTAAGAAGATCTAGTAAGATTGATCAAGGAAGAAAGAATAAACACTATCAGAAATATAAAGGGCATCTATTATGAAGACATTCATACCAATAAATTTGTAGTTTGAAAATGTAAATGATAAATTCCTAGAAAATGCAGCTTATTAAAAATGACTTAAGAAGAAATAGAAAACTGAATAGTCATATGACCATTTAAGAAATTGATTCAGTTGTTTAAAATCTTCCCACAGAGAAAATCTAAGTCAAGATAGTCTAAAAGTGTTTTCTACCAAATAGTGAAGGAAAAACAATTCTATTCTGTACTGAATCTTGTGTTGTTGAATTGGAATTAGAAATAATGGTATGAATTTATGATTTTCAACATATAAAGACACATGGATACATGCATATATCTGTAAAGTGTGTACATTCACACACACTGGCTCTGTCCACTGAGGGATCTTGGCACATTGACACGATAGACATGAGCCACCTAACATTCACATCTTGGTCTCCAAATAATAAAAGGAACAAGGCCTTTGGGGGCTCATTCCAAAGCTGGAGAAGGAAAAGTACAAGATAAGCTTCAAATACTTCGTGCCAAAAAGCAAGGCTGAGGGGTGAGGGAAATGGGTCGCAGGACACAGAGTCTTCTTGAATGGGCTCTCACTGGCCAACGTTGGGACAATTTCAGCATTAAAATGAATAATGATAGCAATGATAGCCCAATGAATAAAATAGGGTTTTATAAGTCCATACTGACATAAGCGAATGAATGAATGGATACATAACAGAAAGCACTTACAGTAGATTGCTAATAAAGGTAATAAGAGATAAGACCATGGAGAGAAGAGGTAAATTATAAAATCACCATTAGGCAAGAAACATCAATGGATGCTAAAATTAGTCATGAGAAAGGATTTTTGTGGTCTTGAACAAAATGTGTATTAAATATGTATATAAAGGGGAAAAACCTTAGGGTAGAGAAACCCAGTATTCATTGTTTTACATGATCAAATTTAACCCTTCCAAAAATGGAGTAAATCAATTTTGTGCACCATGCAACAGGATGTGTGAGTAGGACATAGCATCACCATGGTGCTGTTACAGCTGGATGAATATCCTTGGTCTAATCAGGAGGAAACATCAGACAAACTCCAACTGAGGGGCAGTTGCAAACTAACTTGCTTGTAATCTCTAAAAAGTCTCAAAGGCCATGAAGCCAAGGAGAGACTGGAAAGGATGAAGTGGCGGTGGGGAATAGGGCAGTTTGGCGATTGATGCAGCAGCAGCCCAGCACCATGCTTGGCTAAAAAAAGGATCTTATTGGGATATTTGGTAAAACTTTTAAGTGGAGTCTCTGGGCAAAGGGTGTTTGGGGTGCTTTCTATCATTCTGATAACTTTTCTGTAAGTTTGACATTGTCTCTCAAAAAAAAAAAAATAGAAAGAACAAAGAAAAATGAAAATTGAAAAGTTTTAAGGAAGTGGTCTGAGAGCTCCGAGGTATGTCCTAGGATATCCCAGCAGACACCTGGCTCCTCCAGCCTGGAGAGGAGCTTGTAGGAGGGCACGTCCCCAGGAGTAGGGAGGTAGGGGGAGAATGGGAAGGCGTGGGTACAAGAGGGCCTGCAAAGTAGCTGTGTTCCGGGAGAACATAATGTGCGTGTATATGCATGTTTGTGAAGCCAGTCATCTTTTAATGCTTTTAGGTACACTTGACATCTTCAGGCACCTGGTCCTTTTGAGAAGAGAAACACAAGATTGGCTAACACTTTCCTCACTGCACCGTCATAACCACCCCATCTCACAGATGCTGGTCTGAGCAGCAGAACTTGTGTGGGAAGAGCAGAGGAGTGGGCTAGCCTGGGCAGTCCTGTACGTGGGTAGAGGACTTGCTGGGCCTCGCTGAGAGAGGCTGGTCTGGTAACATGGCACACCCCCACAGGCCCCTCAGGTGGCCTTCCCTGGCTGCACTTTTTTTTTTAGAAACAGTCTTGCTGTCACCCAGGCTGGAATGCAGTGGTGTCATCATAGCTCACTGCAGCTTTGAGCTCCTGGGCTCAAGGGGTCCTCCTGCCTCAGCCTCCCAAAGCACTGGGCCTACGGGTGCGCCACTGTAGCTGACCCCCCTGGCCAGACTTTCAACATTACAACCTCTGCCCTAGGCCCCGACATAACCTCTCTCCCTATCTCCTGCTCTGTTCTCCTTCACACTTGACCTGTGTGTTTCCAGGTTTCATCCATTCTCATTGTCTCTTGTATCCCCAGGACGGGGATGGCATCAGAGATGCTGTAGAGGTGAATGGCTGCATGGGTGAGTCCCCAGTCCTTTATTAGGTCCTTGTGCAGCTGGACAGTTTGGGCACTGAGGCTTTTACTTAGCTCAGGCTGTGCCTACTGATTGTGAAGACTACGAGACCCTGAAAGGAGCTGATCATTTGCAGTACTGTGTGACTGGCGCATGTGAGGAAACAGCAGGTGATGACAATGGGCACATAGGCTGACTCCAAGTTGGTGTTATCTACAAATTCATGATTATGCGACTTTATAAATATACTTGAAATAAATTCATTATTTATAAACAACAGTGGAGCTGGGCACTTCTCTTTGACATGTGAGTTTACAAACAGGGCAGCCTTTGTACCTGCAGGGGGATGGCAAAGGAGCCATAGGGCATGGCACCCTGGCCAGCAAAAGGTAAGACACGTCCAAACTCAGACCAAGGCAGTGTTCCTGGGGTAAGGTGAGCAGGCACTGCATGGTGTCCTATGCTCATCTTTACACCTGTGACCTGCATAGATTAGCTGTCTGCATTGATTGCATTAGTGGAGGAGATTTGCTTTATAAAACAATTCTTGAACCCTTGGCTTGACTGGTATATTTTCCTTTCATAGGTTGAAACTTCAAAAGAATGCCCAAATTGTTTGTGCCAGATGTTTCATGTCATGAAGAGAACATAGGCTGGAAATGTACACAAATATTTTTTTTCCCCAAAGAGCTATTTTTGGTTGCATCTTCCATGATAATATAGGGTTAAAAGCAGTGGTGCATTTTCTTGACAGGACAGGGAGTGCTACACAGCCTGAGGCTCTGGTGTGACCTCTGAAAGTGGTTAGAGGTGTATTCTCTGAATCAGAGAAACGCATGGGCACTGCCAGCTGCTCACTCCCTGGTCTTCAATGGCTCAGAGGAAATACATTTTTTATGGTTCTTCTTGCACTGCATGGAATTGTGAAATCTCTATAGCTCAGTGCTCTTTGAAAAATCTGGAAGTTTTTTCTCAAGGAAATGGGACAACTTGATGTAATATACATCTTGGACTGTGCTCTACTTTTCTAAACATCATGTTTGTGTGCAAAGAGCATGTTTACTTACATTCCTGATGATTTTTTCTTGCCTGAAGGACTTGAGGCTTTGAATGGCATTTATAACCCCACTGACTGACAAGCTATAAGTAGGATTTTGGAAGGACATACATCTACACTAACACCCATTGGCTGAGAGCCTTTCTACCCCTTATGCTTGCTTTCTCCAGCGAGCGCCTCAGGTGTATGCGTTCATGCGGGTTTGACACTCGCACATAATTAGTGCAGTGCTGCAGTCCTCAGGCACCCAGCACACAGTGTACATGCACCCCCTAATATACTCACACGTACCCATACCCACACTCACTCATGGTCACCTGTCTTTGAATTTTCAAACTCTAGAGTGAGACTGTGGGGACACCTCATGCTCAGTGAGGGGCTTCATGAGGCCCTGAGAGGCCTGCTGTGAGCCTGGTGGGGCTGCTAACAGCTGGTGTCCCTCTTACACTCAAGAAATATAAGGGGCAAAAGGGCACTCCTGGAGCCCCTGCAGGTGAGGGGAATGTATGTGGGGTCAAAGGGCACATTGCCTGCAGGGCGTGGAGACTAGAGAACAGACTTCAGCAAGAGCTAGGGCAGTGATTTTCAGCCAGTCTACATGAGAGGATCTTGGGTGTGCAACGAAAAATTTTAAAGATCGTTAATTAAAGGCCAGGCACGATGGCTCATGCCTATAATCCCAGCAAACTGGGAGGCTGAGGTGGGAGGATTCCATGAGCTCAGGAGTTGGAGACCAGCCTGCGCAAGTGCAAGACCCTGTCTCTACTAAAAATAGAAAGAACTAGCTAGGCCTGGTGGGAGGTGCCTGTAGTCTCATCAGGAGTATGAGATAGGAGAATACTTTGAACCTAGGAGTTTGAGCTATGAAGCCACATTACTCTACCCTCTGTGACGGAGTGAGACTCTGTCTCGAAAAAAAAAAGACCCGAGGTGGGTGGATTGCCTGACCTCAGGAGTTTGAGACCTGCCTGAGCAAAGAGCGAGACCCCATCTCTAAAAAAATAGCCCGGCATTCTGGGAGCCCCAGCTACTTAGAAGGCTGAGTCCAGAGAATCACTTGAGGCCAACCAACAGTGTGAGGTAGTTGTAAGCTATGATGCCACAGCACTCCACCGACGGCCACAAAGTAAGACTCTTTCTCAAAAAAAAAAAAAAAAAAAAATCATCAAATTATTTTCAAAAGAAGTTCAAAGCACAGTAAGTATATATTTTTTTTTATTCTGTTTTTTGATCAACATAATTTAAGTGTGCCATGGAAGTTTAACTATCGGTTCAAGTGTGCCATGAGATATACAAAAGGTTGTAAAATACTGGGCTAGAGGTACTAGCCACCAACTGGGGGAATCACCTGCATTGGCAGCTGCAACAACTGGGATATGGTGGAAACCATGAGAACACCCAAAGGCCCCTGCCAGCCTCATGTGCCCTCCAAGAGACACCTCCTCCTCTTCATCCCCCCTGCTCCCTAAAGGGTCCAAAAACTGCAGCTACCAATGGGGGAGGACCAAGGGACAAAGCAGCCAACTTGACCCCTGACCTCCCACTTGCCTCAGCCCCAGGTGAGAGTGGGAAAGAGCCTCTCATGTGAGAGACATTTAGAGCTTTAACTGTTTCCCTGGGGCCTGGGGTCTAGTTACAGGAAAACACTAAATTACCTAGCAGGGGCCAGAAAAGTCCTAGAGTTATCCCAGTTTCTTCCAGGGGCAGAAGGAGAACTCATTCACAAAGGGGGTTTGCCAGGCAGAGGTGAGAAGAAATGCAAACTTTCCTGTTGTCCTCAGCCTGCTTCCTTCAGGTGTCTTGGGTAGACCTGAGTGAGTGTGCCTGAGTCCCTGAGTGTGCTCTTCTAATTAGCCAGATTTATCTTTGGGAAGCAATTAAATGAGGTAGAAAAAATAAAATAAGCTCAGAAAATTATCGGGAGTGATCTTTTTCCTTCCAACTATGGCAGTGCTTGGGAAACCACTCCTCGAGGACCCTAGGATCAGAGGTGGGAGTGACCACACATCAGGGCCAGCTCCTCTCCTGGCCCTTAAGTACTCAGAAATACCCTGAAATGATGAAAATCAGTATGTCTTTGTTTGATATGCCCCCCCAAAGAGGAAGCCATCTTCCAGAAGTATCAGGGTGGAGAGGATGAGTGAGCAAGAGGGCCCTGGGAAGCAGTCTGAAGGCCACATGCAGCCCCATGGTCACAGCCAAACAGTCACCAGCCCCAAGTGCTCCCTGTCCTCAAGGGAAAGGCGATCCCAAACTTCCTGCCTCAAGGCTCCTCCAGGACTGCTATAAAACAATGACTTAAATAACAGTATTTTATTTATTTTCTCTCTTCATTTCTGGAGGCTGGACATTCATGATCAAGGTGCCACAAAATTCGGGGTCTGGTGAGGTTGTCTAATTGGCTGGCAGATAGCTGCCTTCTCATTGTCCTCACATTGACTTTGTGCTCTTACAAGTATTCAAATCCATCAGGTCACAGCCCCACCCTTCTGATCTCATTAACCTTAGTAACTCCCTTAGAGGCCCCATCTCCAAACACAGACAAATTAGGGGTTAGAGCTTCCACAAATGAATTTAGAGGAACAGAATCATTTAGTCCATAACATTCCAACCAGGGCCCGGCAAATTCTTGTTCTCACACGCAAATACATTTATTCCATCTCAACAGCCCCAAAGTCTTAACTCATTCCAGCATCAACTCTAAAGTCTAAAGCCAAAGTTTCATCTAAATCTCATCTACATCAGAAACACATGAGACTGGGACCTGCAATTTATCCTGAGGCACCGCTGCTCTCCAGCTGGCAGCCTGGGAAATCAGGCCAGTGAACTGGCCTTGGGTGGAAATTCTCATTCCAAAGGGAGAAATTAGAAATATAAGGAAGGGGTGGGAAGTCCCAAACATGGTTCAAGCATGCCATGAGATACAAAAGGTTGAAAAACACTGGGCTAGAGGTACCAGCCACCACCTGGGGGAACCACCTTGCAAGCACAGCCCACAAGCTCCTGAGGGCCCTGGACAATCCCCCCTGTTCGGTGTCTGCCCACAGCTTTGCGGCACCTGTCTCCCAGAGCCAACAGGAAGCAACTGGCCCTGGGCCTGTGGCAGGAGAGGCCGTCCTCGGCTCTTAAGTCACTAGGGCTGTTTTACCCCTTCCTGGAAGCCGAATGGCTCTGTTGTCCTCGTCATTACCTTTAATCCAAACTGGTGGTGTCTTGGCTACAATAATCCTGCCTCTATGCCAGCTTCTGTGAAGTGGCTCATTAAGTCCACCAGTTCACACCTACTGGTCTCTTTATCACATGTGTGTTCAGCCACATCCATGGTAGTCTCTCCAGACTTGCTTTTTGTTGTTGTTTTTTGCAATATGGATAGCCAGAGAATTTTCCAAATCTTTTAGTTCTGGTTCCTTTTCTATGAACAGTTCCTTCAATTTACTGGAATCTCTCTCCCCTCACATTTTCTACAAGCAGTAAGAAGACCCGAGGGCGCAGCTTCTACACTTTGCTTAGAAATCTTCTCATCTGAGTACCCAATTTTATCGCTCACGAACTCTGTGTTCACAAAAGTGCAACACGTCTCAGCCAAGTTCCTTGCCACTTGGTAACAGGGAGCGCCTCCCTCTAGCTCCCAGAACCACGCTCGTCACTTACGCCCCAAGTCCTCACCACAGAAGATATGGATGTTCACATTTCTACCATTGCTCTGCTTGAGATGACATACGATCCTCTGGGACAGCAGAAACTTTCTGTACAACCATCCTCTTCTCTGAGACCTTACCAGAATTGCCTTCAATGTCCGTATTTCCACCAATTCCTGCTAGTCTTGGCTTTTTCTATACACACATCAAAGCCCTCCAGCCTCCACCCATCACCCAGCTCCGAAGCCACATTCACATTCCTAGGTATGTGTTCCAGCAGCACCCCACTTCTCAGTACCAAAATCTCAATCTACTTCTTATACTTATGATAAAATACTACACGCTAGGGGACTTAAACAGGAATTTATTTTCTCACACAGTTCTGGAGGCTAAAAGTCCATAATCAAGGTGGTGGCTGAATTGAGTTCTGGGAGAGTTCTGTCTCCATGGAGTCCTCACCTGGATGTTCACTGGTGAGTGCTCAGAGAGAGCGGGAGCCCTTAGGTCTCTTTTGAGGACACCAGTCCTATGAGATCAGGGCCCCACCCTTATGATCGTATTTAACCATAATTACTTCTTTAGAGGCCCCACCTGCAAATACAACCACACTGAGGATTGGGGTTTCAACAATCAACATGAATTCTGGGGAAACATAAACATTCAGTCTGTAATAAGGTTCATCAGGAAAAGGGTAAATCATAGTGAAAGCTGAAAAGGAGTAAAATGTGACTTAATAATTGCATATGCTTCAGTCCTGGGTTTACAAAATCATTTCACATGCCACCAAGCCTGGCATTCTGAGTTCAAGATCCAGGATGCAGCCCCTGGACCCATGGGACTTCTGGGCCGACCCTACCTATGCGGGGAGAGCAGACCTACCCCTGCACAGCAGAGAGTCCAGGTGACAGAGAGAACCAAAGAATGATCTGCCCGACCCCACCTCAGGGTAATAGGAGAAGGAATAGGAGGTAATAGGAGTAGGAGTAGGCAGCCCTGCACCCTGAGACACCAGGTCTGCGTGGAGTCGGGGCTGGGATGCCTTTTCTCTCTGTTTTGCTGGCAAGGCACTGACCTCTACACCCCTCTCGACAGTGGCAGGAGCTATATCAACACTCTTGTCCCAAAGGGTCAGTGGGTAGATACCATCCATGTGCCAGGGCTGGGAGAGCTGAGGGCCCTTTACCATCAGCACTTTGAGCCCCAGGACTTTGCTCCTAGGTGCTTTTCCTTGGCCTTGATATGATCACTGGCTGGGCTTCAGTAACTGGCTGGGGCTTCTTGTACTCTCCTGGAGCTGGGGGTCCCACAACTGGAACTGGAACTGGGCTCTGACCCAGATGCAGCTCCGGGCCTGGTTCTGCCCCAGGCTATCAGGGGGACTGTCTCAGCTTCCCTGCCTTTAACCTGGAATTTCCCCTTTTGTGAACAGCAAAATTGACAAGAGTGGAAAATCCCAACCATAACAGGCACCCACAGAAGCCAGGGTTTTGTAACTTACAAGTGCCAGTCCCCAAATAAAGAAAAAATGAAATGAACTCCACTGCCTTCTAAAAATCCATGCAAGTCAATAATACTAAAGTCAACATCACAAGCAAATTTTCAGGCCATTCTCACCCTTTGAGGTTGAGACATTCCAGTTTATGTCCTTTCTAGAGGTGACTTTTTATGGAAATTTTAATGAAATTAGCCCATCCATTTCTGAGTCAAGAGATATAGATTAAGATCTAATTTTTATATCTTGATTTTTCCCCAACTACACGGAAATGAATTCAGGAAAGTTTTGAAAATGTTCTCTGAAATGTACAGCTTGAAGGGGATTATAAATCTCAGAATCTTTGGTAAAAAAACAAGTGATAGAAAAATCAAGTTTATCATTTTACCTAACTGTGAAAGTGACACTGCTCTCATAAAGCCTGTGGACCACTATGATTCATTTTATCTGCAGCCCAACTGTGAGAATTCTCACATACAGTAAGTACAGATACCCAGAGCAGCCTACCTACATCAGCAGCTAGTCCCATGATGAACTCACTGCAGGTCTTTATATTAAGAACTGTGCATTCAGGTGGACACTTGGACAGTCACCTGCACTTGCTGGAAATTACAGAATTGAAACCTTTCCAAGACTGCCAACCCCAAGCCTGACTGAGCACAAATGGACCTGTCCAGAGAGGAATTGACTCCAGCCTCCCTCCCAACCTCCCAGGCAGAAGTCAGGACTTCATGGGGGTGTCAGCAAGAAGAAGGGAAAATAACCATATCTTTAGCTCTGGACAAAGCCCTTGCCCACTGTACAGCCCCAAACCTGGCCTGCAGTGTCCAAACAGGAGGGTAAGAATGCCTCCTTCCCGTCCTCAGCACACGTAACAGTAACTGCAGAAGAGGGTCCACTGAGCCCACATGCACTTCACAGAAAGCAAATCTCAAGGATCTTGTCCCCAGTCTGACCTAGCACACCATGTGTGGCAAGTTCAGGATGGCACTCTGCTTCTTCATCATATCTTAACTCTAGGAAACACACAAGCCTGCACATGTGCTAACCCTGCAAGCCTCTGAGGTAAGCTAAGCTCAGCACTGCCAGAGCTAAGAGTGACCATCAGGGTGCTGTGGGCCAGAAGCCCCTGTGCCTGGGTCTGCAGATAAAGGCATAAAGTTAATACCTTTTCAGTATAAAATTAGAAGACCTAAAAAGCAAAACTACAACTTGCTGAAACCTCACCAGTCAGAGATAAAGGTGACTGTTAACATTTTGTTGTATTAAATTTCAGTTGGTGGCGGAGGCTGGTCAGGACTTAGGGAAAAGGTCTGTGGGAGATCCTCCCACAGGACACACATCTGAGGGTGGCGGAGTCTGGCAGAGGCCCATGCACTGAAAGATACACACGCTGCCAGGGCAGACCCCTATCCCTAAAGGGATGCCAGGTTCTCTCCACCTCAGTCAGACATGGGAGGCGGCACCCCAGCCCTGCATGCACCCCACGTGGCTGGCCTAGAACAGCCATCCGACCCAACTATCAGAGGTCCATTCCAGCAAGTGACTGGATTTTTAATTTTAAAAGAAGTATAATTCAAATCACTTCAGGTCACATCACCTTCAGCTCCTACATAGAACGCAGAAGCTGAAAGCAACTTTACTCCCACCTTCCAGGGACAAAGTCCTCACAGTCTGAGTCTGTAGGTTTCCTGGAATCTAAGGTCCCAGGGCATCCAATAACCAGAAATTGGAGAAAATATAGCACTTGTGATGATAGATAGGACATGAACAAGACTCGGTGGACACTGGTGAGGAGAATTCATATCAAATTCTGAATATGAAACCCCTGGTGGGCACAGACAGGGGATCTGCCTCTCCATGGACCTTCTGGGAAGGTCATAGAAAAAATGGGGCAAAGACAGGCTAGATACAGGCCTGGGAGTGAACACCTGGCCCCTCCCATTCTCCCCCAGAACAAAACACCTGGGCTGTGTGCTAAGGAAGCAAATCTCCCTATTTCTAGGGAGACGTGACCCCAGGAGGCCCGGCCCCAGGTACAGGAGAAAGGAACAGGCAATAGCAGCTGCCTCTGCGGAGGAGCCTGGCCTGGCCTATGGGCATTGGGGCTCCCAGGGCTGCTGCAAGGGTCAGTGCACCAGGCATCCCAAGGCAGCACAGGCCATGGGGTCATACCTGCTTAGCTGCTTCAGCCTTCTGACCACTACCGGTCCTTCATCTCCACAAAGCCAAAACCTCATTCCCTGGAGCCCCTGGGCTGGGGAGGAGCCCAATGAGGCCCAGCAGGGGCAGGGCAGGCCCCACCCTCCCACCAGAGCTGGCCCAGGAAGTGGGTGGAACACCCTGACCTTAGAGTGGGGGGAACAGCCAGACCACCGCCTGACCTGACAACAGAGAAAACCCACAGCCCTGCAGGCACACATCAAACCACCAGACCCACCACCTCAATCACAGTTGGGCCCAGGTGTGACCCAGGTGAGAATCAGGAGGACACAGGTAGACACAGGTGAGAACCCTACCTTGGAAGAAGCTCTTCACCCTGAGGTAACTGACACTGAGGCGCAGGACGGAAAGCTTGTCCAGCTTAGAGATGACGTCAGGGGGAAATGGCAGCAAACTGGCCAGGTGGTCCAACTCGGCATTCAGGCGGTCCCGGTGCCGCTTTGAAGGGTTTGACTTCTCGGCTCCCCGGATGGGCCTCCTGTGGGAAATGGCTCAGTCAGATGAGTTTCTCCACCAAGAGCCACTGGCAGCATGGGGTTGTCACCTGTTCTCTGAAGTGATCTTACTAGGCGCATTCCAGCTGCCACTGAGACACTTGGATAAATCTAAAACTCACCATTCTTAAAGATGTATATATGAAAACACCAAAGTGTACACTAGGAAACAATAGCTCAGCATTTGGAGGGAATGGACAGAGAAATAAAGAACAAACTAGCATGAGAACAGTGGCTCCTTGCAAGGATGAAGGGCATGACACCCCTGCTATGTAATGCTGGCACACTACTTGACCTCTCTGTGCTATTATTCCCCAAGATGGAAAGAGGACACCTAGCCCCAGGATGTCTGGGCAAAAGAGTGTGTGTGGAAAATATCACATTCATTCAGCAGCCATCAGGGTCTCCTTGGTATCTAAACAAAACATATTAACATATTGTTAATATTAACATATTCCTAACATATTCCAGGAAAAATGAAAAGTTCCTCCTGGCATCACTAGTGAAGAGCTGTGACTCTTGCACTCCCCACCTGAGCACTTCAAACACAGCTCTCCAGCCCTGCAGCCCCTCTGAGTTTTAGTTTGTCCTCTGTGTGGTAGGGCCAAAGGCCAAGGTAAGGACACCGAAGCACCTTCAAGCACCAGAGACTGGTTACCCACCACTCATAGGCCCCAAGACATGGACACACCCCACAAATGAGCAGGAAGGTGTCACTCAATCCTCCTCTTAACCCACAGAAGATCTGCTGTACTCACAAAAGATAAGTGTCCTGCAAGGGCTTTACTCTCATGTCCCCTAGTCTGCCTGACACAGGGCTTTTATCTGTCCCTCTCACCTCTGAATGGCTGTCCCTTTCACCTGTCCCTCTCACCTACTCAAACTGCCTGTTAAAATTTAAATAGGACAACCTAAGGATAAACTCAACCAGCTAGAGTGTTCACTGGCATTCCCAGGATAAAGGAAAGGCCTCCCCAGAAAAACAAGGGGAATACCTGAGGGGCAGATGGCAATTGGGGAGGTCAGAAAGGAAGAGACAGGGCGGTGCCTGTGGCTCAAAGGAGTAGGGCGCCGGCCCCATATGCCAGAGGTGGTGGGTTCAAACCCAGCCCTGGCCAAAAACTGCAAAAAAAAAAAAAAAAAAAGGAAGAGATACACCAGGGAGATAGATGGGTAAGGAGGTCAATGGTAATGAGAAGGCAGCAAAGGGGAGGGTAGACAACAGACATGAAACAGCAGACATGTACAGGCACCTGGGAAAGGTCCACTGGCAGGCAGGAAGTGGTTCACTCCATTCTGCATGGCAGGTCCACATGGGGCTTTACTATGGTTTGAACACTGATCCCTTCCAAAATCCATGTTGAAACTTTATTCCCACATGCAGTGTTGAGAGGCAGGCTCTTTAAGAGGTGATTGGTCATGAGGCCTCTGCCCCCTCAATGTATTAATCTATTCATGTATTAATGGTTAACAGGCTATCATGGGTGGGGAGCTAGTGGCTTTATAAGAATAGGAAGAAAGATCCTGAGCTGGCACATTAGCATGCCCAGCTCTCTCACCATCTGAGCCTGTGCCACCCTGGGACTCTGCACAGAGTCCCCACCAGCAAGAAGGCCATCATCATATGTGCACCCAACTGTGGACTCCTCAGCCTCCATAACTGTAAGAAATAAACTGATTTGCTTGATAAACTATCTAGTTTCTGGTATTCCATTAGTAACAGAAAAAAGACTAAGACAGGCTTTGTCTTTGGAGGTCACACCTGTCCTTGCCTCCAGCCAGGCCCACTTCTCCCACCCATTCCTCACAGATAGACACCCTCATGGCCTTGTACAGTGCACACATCTGTCTAGAGCTCAGAGAGAAGTCATGCCCTGAAAACAGGCTGAGCCCCTCTTACTCCCAGGCTGTCCAATACATGCTCAGAGTAAGGGGCCATTGCCTGGTGAAGTAGCAAGTGTCCCAAGAGCTCAGCTCAGCAAACATGGGTTTATCCCTTCACACCTCAGAACACTGCCTGTCTCTTGCTGCTGTGCTGTACAACCTATTTCCCAAGCCCAGGTCCATAAATCAAAGTGAAGATGCCACGCAGGTGGATGGAGAAGGGTGGGTAGCTAGGGGTCAAGAAGACATGTGGACAGGAAACATTCCTCTGAGATGGCATGGGCTGAAGACCAAGAACCTAAGAGGAGGCTCAGGGAAGAAGCTCTACTCCAAGGCAGGAGATAATGGGGACAATAAGAATTCCCTATTAGCAAGAAACAGTATGGGGGAGGGGATAAGCCAGCTCAGGTGGAAGGGGATTTAAAAAGAAAGCTATGAGGCACCAAAAATATAAAATAAATCTCACAAAAGAAACCCAAGACATCTAAACATAAATAAATGTAAAATATTTGTTGAGAAAAATTTTAAAAGACTTAAATAAATAGAAGGATATACCATGTTCTTGGGTTGGAAGATTCAATATTATTAAGATGGCAATTCTTTCCTAAACTGATCTATAGATTCAATGTAATCTCAATTAAAATTCCAACAAATTTTTATATAAATTGACAAGCTGATTCTTAAATTTAAAAGGAAATTCAAAGAACCTAGAATACCCATTTAGACGAACAAAGTTAGAGGACTTCTTATTGATTTTAAGCCTTCTCTAAAACTCCAATATTAAAGATGATTTGGTTATAGGGTGGCGCCTATGGGTCAAGGGGTAGGGCGCCAGCCCCATATACTGGAGGTGGCGGGTTCAAACCCGGCTCCGGCCAAAAATTGCAAAAAAAAAAAAAAAAAAAGATTTGGTTATTAAAGAAAACACAAAATATACATGAATAGGACATAATAGAGTCCAGAAATAGCCTTGCACATTTTTCATTGGATCTATTTATTTGACAAGTTATTTCAAAATGATACAAAGGCAATAAAATAGGGAAAGGAAATTGTTTTCAATAGATGGTGCTGGAACAACTGTATATCCACAAAAACAAATGAATATCAATTCAACCCTCACATAATATCAAAAAGTGAACTCAACATGGATTTTTAGATCTAAATGTAAAATTATTATAAAACTTTACAAGAAAACTTGTCAAAATTTTTGAGACTTTAGGGTCTCAGGAACTCTAACAACATAGATGAACAAAAATTTGACTAAATGTAGAATATAAATGTCTGAACATAATAACTAAGAAAATGCCATGAAGGCTATGTTAACCAGTTCAATGAAAATATTTCAAATTGTATATAAAACCAGCACATAGTACCCCATGATTGCATTAATGTACACAACTATGATTTAATAAAAAAAAGAAAAAAAATTA
>CAUYRH010002138.1:0-20640 GCA_963574655.1 Perodicticus potto
CTCAATGGGCTAAGGCGCCAGCCACGTATCCCTGAGCTGGCGGGTTCGAATCCAGCCTGGGCCCGCCAAACAACAATGACAGCTGCAACCAAAAAATGGCCGGGCGTTGTGGCGGGTGCCTGTAGTCCCAGCTACTTGGGAGGCAGAGGCAGGAGATTTGCTTCAGCCCAGGAATTGGAGGTTGCTGTGAGCTGTGATGCCACAGCACTCTATCCAGGGTGACAGCTTGAGGCTCTGTCTCAAAAAAAAAACTTGATTAAATCAATCTCTCTTAATTAATGAGTAGAGTGGATACCAGGGATGCAGCACTTTCTGTTTATAAAATCGGACTTTTTTTTCACGTGTATATCATGCATTTTCATCTGGCATCATCTCATTTCATCGGAAAAACCTTGTGAGGTGTGGTCAGATCAGCAAGCTGATGATACTTTCTGAAAATGATAAAATAGCCCCAGGAAGGGTGAGTGACGCGCTCAAATCTCCCCACCGTAAGTGAGAAACACAACGTCTTTTGACTACATAACCAGTATTAACCCCCTTGTGGTCAAATGAAGGTGACAGAATATTGAGAAGACTTGAGGTCTGCATTAATATATTTGGACTTTTACATAAAACTTAAATAAAAAATTCCCATTCTCTTTAACACCAATTTATGTGATGTAGTACAATAAAAAAATCGTTTTACTTAACAATGAGGCTGACACCTGTACAATAACATGGAGAACTGAACAAAGTATTTAGGGTTTCTAAAAACACACGTTTTCCTCCTGGCATTTGACAAATTTGAGAGCAGAAGGCTTTCTGAGGACTCCTTTGTCTGGCTGATTGCTCAATCTTACCCTTCATTTTGGGCGAGGCTACGGAACTCAGCCACTTTTACATAACAGGTGATATGGAAAGAATTATAAAGGTCTTACAAAAGGAAAAAAAATGACTTTCTTTAAAACATGTTTTAACTTGATCAAACTGTCTTTATTTTGGTTCTGTGTGCTGTAGTTTATGGGCATATGCTTTTAGGGCAGAAGCAAGGGTCGCTTTCCTTTTAGGGTGGTTCTGGTTGGGGGCTGCCTCTGAAGGTTTGTTACCTTGCCCCTCAGGGCAGACTTGCTGGTTCAAGCAAATGATGACATAGTTCCTTGCTCGAAGTGAGATGGGCTGCAAGTGGCAGCCAAAATCATCCTGAACTTACAGAACCTCACACAGGACCTTCAAGTCCTGTTTTCTCTACCTAAAAACGATAATTCCTTTTTATAGAGCATTATTTATAAATTGCTACCATAAAATTTTTACTTTATTCCTTTACAACCCCAGATTGTGTGTATAATTTATCAATAGGAATAGTTGTTTTTACGAGGCAGCTATTTTGTTTATACGCTCAGCTCCCTGGGGACGTACAGCTGGGGTTGCAGTCACAGCCGTGGTTCTATCTCAATTATGCAAAATGCACAAATGAAAATGCGGGGAAATTACAGAGACAAGCAAATGCACGAGGAACACATCTGGATGACGGTGATGTGAAGGTGGCATCAGAGAATTTGAAAACTGGAAGTCATCAAGTTTAAGGATGGGAGAAGTAAGGCCTGGAGAACCTAAAAAACATCAGGAAATTAAAGTTGAAGAAGAGGGAGGCAAGAAGGGGGTTTTGAAAAAAGGCAAGAACTTGCTTTAGGGCTTATGTTCTAATGAGTTAAGTAGATTCATTAATTAAAAACCAGATGACTTAATTGTGGAATACTAAATATAATATTTGCCACGGTTGTAAATTTCAGTCGCAAGAGACTGGAAAAATTATATAAATGCATCCGTTCAAAACGGCATTTGATTCATTTTAATACATCTACGCTACCTTCCTTCATTTTAGGAAAAATTCTCACATTGATCTTTGAGTTAAATTCAATGCTAATGTTGAAGTATCCCACTTTTCTTTCATTCATCTCTATTAATTTTACAATAAATATTTGCTGAGTGTCTGTGATGAATCAGACCGTGCAGCGCTCAGACCGAGTCCGATGAGCTCCTTCCCTCTTGTTCTGGTGGGAAGACAGATCACACACAAGAAAGTCAATCTATGACCAAAGATTTCTGACAGTTACAGGTATAGTGAAGAAAAGAGAAAGGCGTAATGGGACAGAGCGTAGCTGGTTATTTTAGATGAAATAGTCAGGGAAATCTTTTCTATGGACGGAACATCTGAGTTGAGACTTGAATGGGGACGAAAGTTCTAACAAAAGCAAGACATGAGGGGCCCTCTTTGTGGTACAATTGGCTGGTACAAAGAAGGAGTCATGGTCAAGTTTACTGCCTGTGAGGCACAGAGAGACTAGGGCAGCTGGAAATTAATAAAGCTTGTAATGGAGACAGGGAACAGGCGTAAGAAAATGTACGGATTCAAAATACTTTAGAAGTAGAACTGATATGATTTGCTGAGGGACTGATGAGGCTGAGGTGGGTGGATTGCCTGAGCTCATGGGTTTGAGACCAGCCTGAGCCAGAGCGAGTCCTCTGTCTGTAAAAACAGCCGGGCGTTGTGGCGGGGGCCTATAGCCCCAGCTACTCGGGAGGCTGAGGCAAAAGAATCATTTGAGCCCAAGAGTTTAAGGTTGCTGTGAGCTATGATGCCACGGCACTCTACTGAGGGTGATGAAATGAGGCTCTGTCTCAACAAAAACAAAAACAAAAACAAAAAAAAAGAAAGAAAGAAAAATCAGGAGTTCTGTACACAGAGCTGTCAGCAACTGAGAGGAAGGTGCCAGTTACTGAGACAGGGATTGTGGAAGAGAAATAATATTCTTTTCAATGACACCGAAGTTCTGTTTTGGCTGTGCTAAGTTTGAGATGATGCTTAGACGAGTGAGTGAAAATGTTAAAGATGCTTCTCGAGGGTGCCTGGAGCTGGGGGAGAGGTCAGGAAGCAGACACCAAAGGGCATTATCAACACAGAGGTGGGATTGGAAGATACAGCAATGAGCGAGACCATTCAGGGAAACCTGAAAACAGAGCAAGCCCAGCGCGGAGTCCTGGAATGACTCCAAATGTACATCAGAGAAGAGAAACCAGCAAGGAGGCTGAGGAGGGGTTTTCCAGGAGAAAGGAGAAAACCAGGAGAGTGCAGGTCTCAGCAAGCAAGAGGGGAAAGTCTCAAAGAGGCCGGTCACCTGCCCAGGGTCCTCCTGGGAAGTGCAGTGAGAGGGCGCACGGGCGATGCCGCTGATCTGGCATGGTGAGGACTTGGGATTTGGCAACAGCAGTTTCCGTGCAAAGTGAGAATGGAAGCTTGATGGGAATGAATTAGAACGGACGCCAGACTGTGGAAGGAGACCAGTGCTTTGAGAAGTTTTCCTATGATGGGAGCAGAGACATAGGGAGGCAGAAACGGAACAGATGGAGATGGGAGAGATGAACCAGAGGGCGCTTTCCCCCGTCTTTTAATGGGAGATATCAGATCATGCTTAAACACTCACACAAATGATGGAGCAAAAAGGAAACAAGCAACCTGACGAAGAAGAGAAAATGTGCTGCGGTAGGAAGGAGCTGACTCTTCCCGGACGGAGGACAGGAGGGCTCTGGGAATTGGGAAGTACGCAAGAGAGTGGGGACCCCCTGGAGACTTGTGGCCAGGAATTTAAAGGTAGATCAGTCACAGGGTTATATGATTTTCTCCAGTGTAGCTTCTCAGGCACCGGACAGGAGAAGGGCAATTACAGGGTCAGTCCAGGTCGGCGTTTTGCTGAGAGGGAGTGTCATAGCACGTCGTGAAGGTGCGTGGAAAGCACTCTGGTCACAAGAAGGAGGTGAGCACATGAGTGTGGTGATGGGTAAAGCGTGAGGGTCACTGGATTGGAGGCTGAGCGGGTTGGGTGGTACCAAGGGGCAGGCAGAGAGATGCTAAAATCAAGGGTCTGGAGTCGGTCTGTCGGTGTTGGTCAGTGGAGGGAGACAACGGAGTGAGCTGTCCAGGTCACCAGACCCAGACAAAAGAGAAAGAGACACTCGATACCACGGCGGACTTTCAGGGTCCTTTCCCGTTACATTAGCTCCTGTAGTTTGGGAAGTGCTTCAAGAAGAGTTTTGAAATGAGGGGATTTCTGTAAAGATACGCCAACTCTCTAAGACCATTTCTGTTACCACTGCAAAAAGAACAAACCTCAGGGTTTGAAGTCTCATTGTCACACAAATTTTGGATGGGAGGGCTAAATAATATACTAATCCTGTGACCAGGTGCATCTTACAAGGGTACATGTGAAATTTACTAGGTGTAGAATATAAATGTCTGAACACAATAACTAAGAAAATGCCATGAAGGCTATGTTAACCAGTTAGATGAAAATATTCCAGATTGTATATAAAACCAGCACATTGTACCCCACGATGACATTAATGTATACAGCTACGGTTTAATAAAAAAAAAAAATCATGTGACCATCAGTGTTTCAGTTAGTTTTATTTAGTTTTTATTTATAAAAGAAGGGTCTCACCACCACCACTACCATCGTCCTCACCATCTCTGCTACTGTTGCTGCCATCACCACCGTTTCCAACATTCCTACCACCATCTACAGCCTCCTTCTTCCCCTCACCATTTCCACTGCTGCTGTCCTCATCATCAGTCATCATCACCATCATTCACAGGTGGCTGTAACTGACTCAGGCCCTTCCTACTGGCTCTGACGGAGCACTGTCTCCAGATCTTTGCTCAGCTGCTTATTCACCTTCAAGTGTCACCTTCTCAGAGAAACCCAAACTAAAGAAGGACCTCCTACCTCCTGACACCATCTTTATTTTATTTTATTTTTTATTAAACTGGATCCCAGCACACAGGTGTACTTACGACGCTTTCTAGTCCTAAAACATCCAGTTTTATTCCTTATGTACTATGACTATCTGAATTTTTTTAAAAATGGGAGATGGTATACATTTACTGTTTACTTGTTTAATTACATCCATTTGTTCACTAGTTTATTGTTTGTATTGCCTCTTTCAAGAAAAAAATTCTATAAGATTAGAGACCTTCCCCCAAACTGGAACAATCACTAGACTATAGTGTTTGTGAACAAAAAGATAAATTGTAAAATCCCCTGTAAACGTTTACTGTTATGAGGAAGTAATGCGTGACCACAATGCAACCAATTTAAAGAAAGAAAGTGATAGCTTATAACTCTTAGACGAGGCCACTGATTTATACATTGTATTTTTGAAGCTTGATTGTTACCTAGGTATTAAGACTCAAGATTTAGGCTTAGAGAGTGGAAGATAAGCAATGGTCAAGTCAGTAGGAGCTAATTTGAAACAATCACGTAGAATGAATTACCTGTGGCAGATGACAGAACATCATTATTCAGTACTCACAGCAGAGACTGAGTTCACATGGGGTGGTCAGAGAAAGGTGCAAATGTCCAGAGAAATCAGGATACTGCCTCTGAATCTGATCCCAACCCTGCTTCCACTGCCAGCAGACTGTAAGAGTTCATCCTGCAAGAATTACAGATAGGATCCCACCAGAAGCAAAGGCATAAGGCATCAATAGATGACGAAAAGTAGTCTGAGGCAGAGAGATGAACTATTCCAGCCAGGGAAAGATAATTTCATAGTTCCCCCTGACTCTCATCTGCAAGTTCCATAATACCTCTTAAGGTAAAAGCCTAATGTAATTAAAACTTTTAAATTCTTAACATAGTCAATTCTATTCAGAATTCTTCCAAAATCTATTGGCTTATTAAAAATTCAGACTTTTTTCCTGCCTTGCAGCTTTCTTCAGGACTATTACTCCAAAACAGTGCTGAATTGTTTTTTATGTTCAAGCCTGCTTTAAGGCCACACAATTAATGTTTCATAAAAATAATAGTCAATTGGCAAACTTATATTCTTAATTGAGAAAGATAACATTAGATATTAGCTCATGTGAATTTCTTCAGGTATTTTCAAAAACAGTTTTAGTGTACAAATATAGAAATTTTATAGAATGCTAACAAGTAATCATAAAGTAGATGAGTTCCCTGAAGCAATAATAATTTAAAAAGCATATCATCATGGTTTAGACCACAAAGAGGTCTGACCCCTGTGGAGGGGTGAAGGAAGCACGGGGATTGGGGAAGAAGACTCTTCCTATCTCAATGCAGTCCCAAGAAAGGTTCGGCCCGCTATGAGGAGCCCTGAGCTACAGCCACTCCCTGGAGGAGACCCATGTCTTGCCACAGGCCCACGTTGCTCACTCAGCACCTCGTGCAGCTCATGGACAGCATGACCCTGGAGCGAATATGGTAGTGAACTCAGAGGAGAAGCAGGTGGAGCCATCGTTCACCCAGGCCCCACACTGCAGGAGATCTGAGCAGCACATTTTCAGGGCCAGGACAGTCCCCTCCTTATGACACAGAGATCTGCTTGTCCAGGAAAAGAGAGTCTCAAGCTGTTGCCCTGGGTAGAGTGCCGTGGTGTCATAGCTCATAGCAGCCTCCAGCTCTGGGGCTCCAGTGATCCTCTTGCCCCAGTTTTTCTATTTTTAGTAGAGATGGGCTCTCACTCTGGCTCAGGGTGGTCTCAAACTTGTGAACTCAAGCAGTCCACCCATCTCAGCCTCCCAGAGTGCTACGATTACAGGCATGAGCCACTGCACCTGGCCTTGAGTTTATCTTTCACCGTCTGGAACCAATGTGTCTTAAAAAGGCTCTAGCACATTAGCCCTCTTTTGTTTGTTCTGTCTGATCAGCACAATGCCATCACTGTAATGAATTTAATGAGATATTCCGTGGGCTGTCCAGACAATCCAGATCTATTTACACTGTATTATGATAAAGAGCGGAAGAGTAAATATAGTTGTGAGGCAAAATCTCAAGTGGATGTTATTGCCTAGTCTACATAATGCAAACTGGTTTTGCTCATTTTTTCTAATAGGAATTAAAAAGAATAAATTTTCCAAGTTAATAAAAAAAAAAAAATTCAGACTTTTTTCCTGCCTTGCAGCTTTCTTCAGGACTATTACTCCAAAATAGTGCTGAATTGTTTCTTTATGTTCAAGCCTGCTTTAAGGCCACACAATTAATGTTTCATAAAAATAGTAGTCAATTGGCAAACTTATATTCTTAATTGAGAAAGATAACATTAGATATTAGCCCATGTGAATTTCTTCAGGTATTTTCAAAAACAGTTTTAGTGTACAAATACAGAAATTTTGTAGAATGCTAACAAGTAGATCATAAAGTAGATGAGTTCCCTGATGCAATAATAATTTAAAAAGCATATCATCATGGTTTTAATTTGCTTTTCCCTAATGATGAATTACGTTGAACATCTTACCACGTGTTCATTGGCCATTTGTATATTGTCTTTGGAAAATGTTCAAGTCCTTACCCAGTTTTTAATTACCTTGTTTCCTTTTGTTGTTTATTTGTATTTTTTTGTTTTTATGGTAGGGATTTTATACACATCCTTACTGAACTGTCTACTAAATTCATAACTTTTACCACCTTCTAGTCAATGTAATGACCTTAGCTTATAGCATTATGGTGCTACGTAGGATAGAATTAATTGTAACAAATTCAGCATAGTTTCCTTGGTTTCAGAATCCCTTAGTAAGGCCAAGAACTTGACGTTGTCAGACCACTGTCCAGGACACTTATAGTTTGGACACATATGGAAATCTCAATTCTTACCACACCTCTTAGTATTTAAACCATGACACTAATAGAAATTATGCTAAGTGTCTGTTTCCTTTTAAGAGAATTTTTATCAATATTTTTCAGTCCTGTTTCATGAAAGAAATTCAGCAATAGCAAAGATATAGTATCATCCCAGAGGAGGGAGCAGATTCTGTGCCTGGGTGTTCTTGAATAATATCTGTGTCTGTGACTTTCCAGAATTCCTGAAAGCCCATTTATTTCTTTCTATCCTATGTACAATGACGTAGGTTTTAAGAAAGGGATCACAACAACATAGATAAAAACATGATACTAAAAAAAAAAAGATACACCTGATTCAAAGAGACACATGAAGACTTTAAAAGTCAAAAGTCAAGTAAACATAAAGACAGTACATGATAAAATGGCAATACTAGAAGAATTCAAAATAACTTATTATATAACACAAAAGACAATTTTATATGTTAAAAGAGATGAATTTCAGAAAGAAAATATAAGTAATGAGGATTTAATACTGATTAACATTATCAAACTAATAAAAATAATTATAAGGGATAAAAACAAAAATAGCATAGTAGAACATAATTTTAATATGCTTTTTCTTTCTTTGACAAAATAAGCATAAAAGTACAGCAAAAATAAATAATCTAATGTAAAAAGTAACAACAAATATTCAGGAATCAACGTAATATTTAGAAATCATTATAATGTATATACAAAATGAAAAACAGTCAATTATTTTCTCAACTGGAATTGTACAAATAAATTTCTGTACAATTTAATAATTTGAGAAATGATTTATGAATGCTTAAACAAAATTAGTAATTTTTAAAATGTATCAAGGTATCTGGGGTAAGAAATAGTAAACAATTATAAATTTAATGTGTAAAAGAAGTTGAAAATAATGAAATTTGAAAAATATCAAGTCATGGCTCGGCGCCTGTGGCTCAACGGGCTAAGGCGCCAGCCACGTACCCCTGAGCTGGCGGGTTCGAATCCAGCCTGAGCTCGCCAAACAACAATGACGGCTGCAACCAAAAAATGGCCGGGCGCCTGTAGTCCCAGCTACTTGGGAGGCGGAGGCAGGAGATTTGCTTCAGCCCAGGAATTGGAGGTTGCTGTGAGCTGTGGTGCCACAGCACTCTCTCCAGGATGACAGCTTGAGGCTCTGTCTCAAAAAAAAAAAAAAAAAAAGAAAAGAAAAATATCAAGTCACTTTCCTTCTACATAGTAAATGTATGACGTGACCAGTCTAATTTGAAAATCAAACTTCTATAGAAAAGGATTATTTATACAGACAAAATTCTAGAACTAAACATTAAAAAGAACTTGTATATACGGTAAAGTTGGAAATTCAAATCACTTATGACATATGGTTATTTATAAATGGTGCTGGGGTTGCTATTTGGATAAAAAATTACTATATTACTGTGTACAAAAAGAAATATAAATCAATTTTTAAAAATAAGGAAGGAGAACAGGAAGAATAAAAGGAAGGAACTTAAAGTAGCTGTTGGACAATTTTTGTTTTTGGAAGATTGTCTTTGTGTATTTAGGTGTTTGGTTATTCTCTTTTTATTATTAAATATACTCCCTCCCCCCCAAAAAAATAATTTAAAAAGCAAAATTCTAAAGACCCTTTTAGTTTTATACCACAAATAATTTACATTTAATCAGGATTTAGGTACATTTTAAGCTACGTCAGTTGATATAATGTAGGATAGGGTGGCCCAGAACGATAATTCCCACAGCTAGGTAACTCTTAAAATAGCAGAGACTCATGAGGGCATGAGGATCTATATGAAAATAAGTTATAAAGACTTAAGTTTGGGACATTGACCACCTACAATAGCAGGTATCTTTTACTTTTTTTAAAGTTTGTTTTTACAATGAGAACTGTGTAATCACCTACCATAATTTTAAATTTAGCTTTTATTTCTGTCGAGCTGATACTTGTATACAATTACCATTATTATTAGTTTTTGGGACAAGGCTTTGCTCTGTCACCTAGGCTACAGTGCAGTGGCACAATCATAGCTCATTATGGCCTCCAATTCCTGGGTTTAAGTCATCTTCCTGCCCCCACCTCCCAAGTTTCTAGGACTTCAAGTGTAAACCACCATGCCCAGTTAATTAACACTAAAAACAATTTTTTTAGAGATAGGGTCTTGCTATGTTGGCCAGGCTGGTCTCAAACACTGGGCTTCAAGTGACCCTCCCGCTTTGGCCTCTCAAATTGCTGGGATTACAGGTATGAGTCACTGCAACTGGTTCATGCATATAATTGAGAGAGTCATGCAGTTTCCTGCTCTCAAGTTGATTGCTTTCAGGTCTGATTAAAAAAAAAAAAATCTAAGTAAGGTACCAATTTTCTGCTTCTTGGTTACGTAGGCTTAGGGATCATCTACGGACTTCCTATTAGGAAGGTGAGGATGTGGCTCCCTTTTCCTGCCACTCTCTCCCCACCCTCACAAAACCCACGCACACAGACACACAAACACACACATTTTCCATGCCCCGGCTTGCTCTCTCCCAGTGGAGTTATGATCTGTGTGCGACGTTTCTATTACTGAGACTCTGTAATCTCTATCCTCAGCTGAGCCAAGTAGCCAGGAGCAGATGAGCTGGCCGGGAGCCCTGGGAGGCAGGTGGACTTCAGGGCCAGGCGATCTGGCGGGGGTTTTTCATGAGGGACTCCCCACCCCTGACTTATTTCTATGGAGTCAGGCCTTTATTCTTGGGCTACAGAGATTTCTGAGAAGAGTCTCTTTCAGTGCCTGGAGGGTATAATCTTCTTTGTCAATGTTTTGGGAGTCAAGTGGGGGAGAGTTTCCCTGTAATGTAGTAACTTTTATTTGAGCTGTTTTCCATTTAGTACTCCTACCTTGCCTAGCCCTGGGACCACACTCGGGAAGCTGTCTCTTGCGCTCTCTCCAGAGAATGCACTTCCAATTTTTGCCCGAGTGTGGGAGGGTTGAATGGAATTGGGGAGGGCTGTGGAAGGTCTGACTGCCTCTTAAGCAAAGGCTTTTGCTTCAGCCCCCTTCACTTCCAGTTTCAGAAGTACCTGGAGCCACTAGTTCTGAGCCTTTTGGTCGACAACGTAAATCAGGTCGCTCTTGGCTTTCTCAGCTGCTGACTTAGGATTTAACTTTCCAGATTCTGCTAAGTCAGTTACCACTTGTCCATATGCTTTCCAGGGTTCTTGTTTGTGCTCTCCCTTGTATTTCTTAAGTCTCAGTGATTTAGGATTTTCAAAAAAATTCTTTATAAAATTCCTGTTATTGGGTTGTCAGAAGGGGATCAGAGGCTAAAGCCTGTGCTCAGCCCCCCATCCTTAACCACAAGTGCTGAAATCTGATTCTTCACAAAAGCGATGAAATCGTGTAGTTACAAGAAAAGTAAGGTTTTCGTGAGATATTTTAGTAACTTACTATCACATTATATCGGCTACCACTCTACAGATTCAGGGAGACAAACATATCGTTAAATAAACTTTAGGTTTAGCAAAATAGGAGTTTTACCGTTTACAAAATGCCATTTGTCTACATGAACCATCTCTCTAAACACAAACTTTACTCTTCAATTAAGATGCTCCACACAAGAGGACATCAGGCATCATAGTCCATGTTTCTGTACGAGAACCGGTTGTATGTCTGATTATATCAAAGTACAGAATATTGCTATAATAAAAGAAAACGATGACCCAACTAACTATAGCACAGAGGCTAGAAAACAAATGTAAAAGTCCAACATCTCTATTACTTAAGTAAGTAGGACTAAACGGAGATTAAAATAGGAATTGCACGAGCACTGATTCCCAACCGCCTTTTCTAATGTATTAAGACACAGGACAGCTTGAGATAGCAGATTTAAACAAGTAAACCAATGGTTTACTCATTCATTTATTGCCTTCAATCACTTCCCACAGCTGGTATGAACATTTGTTAAGTTTTAAATGAACAGAAGCCAAAGTGTGTTGCGGTAATTAACTGATGAAAGCAATTAATGTAAGCAACATATGCATGAATATTTTCACATAGTAGTGCATATGGTTAATTAAAGTTTAACATAAATCAGATCTATTTAGCCTTATTTCAAGGACCATTTGCACAAGTTTTATGTAAAATGCCCATATGTCTTAACTAAGGTGATTAGTTGTATTAGGTTAATGACCTCAAAAAATTAGCTAAAGCCTCTTGGTTCATGACTTAGTTAACAGCAAACACAGTTCAAATGCTCGGTTTGTTTTCCATGTGAGTTACAAGGTCAAGACTGTCTAAAATGCACACAAGCCAAAGTAAGGATCAGATTCTCTGGGATTAAGTGACAAGAGTTTTTATATTTTTAAAAAACTTCCTTTTTGTAAGTTTTAATGTAATAAAATAGTTATTTCTCGAAGCTGGACTTGGTTTAAAAAATATTTTAATAAATTGGTGGATGTCGTTTTCTCTTTATTTATGAAATACTTTACCAATTAATTAATACTTAATGTGGCAAATATGTGTTAAGTTTCTACTCCAAAGAAGGAACTCTGTTTTGCACAAATGATGATACAAAGGTTCATATTTTTTTCTTATTTGCAAAGATGATTTAAGAACACTCGTTTTTCAAAAATGATCATTCAGGCTTGGCGCCCGTAGCACTGTGGTTATGGCGCCAGCCACGTACACCAAGGGTGGCTGGTTCAAACCTGGCCCGGGTCTGCTAAACAACAATGACAACTTCAACAACAAAAAAATTGCCGGGTATTGTGGCAGGTGCTTGTAATCCCAGCTACTTGGGAGGCTGAGGCAAGAGAATCATGTAAGCCTAAGAGTTTGAGGTTGCTGTGAGCTGCGATGCCACAGCACTCTACTATGGAGGACACAGCGAGACTCTGTCCTCCCCCCCAAAAATAAATAAATAGGGTGTCTGGCGCCTGGGGCTCAAAGGAGTAGGGCGCCGGTCCCCTATACCAGAGGTGGTGGGTTCAAACCCAGTCCTGGCCAAAAACTGTAATAAATAAATAAATAAATGAATAAATAAATAAAAATGGCCATTCATAGAATGAAATCAACACAGAATGATAGAACCAAATGTAAGAAAATAAGTCGAGCGCCAATAGCTGCCAGTCACTAGGACCGCACATCCAATCCTACACTAAACTTCTTTTTAAAAAATTTCAGATTGGCTTGGCTCCTGGGGCTCAATGGGCTGAGGCGCCAGCCACGTACACCTGAGCTGGTGGGTTCGAATCCAGCCCCAGCCTGCCAAACAACAATGACCCCAAAAAACGGCCGGGCGTTGTGGTGAGCACCTGTGGTCCCGCTACTTGGGAGGTGGAGGCAAGAGACTTGCTTGAGCCCAGGAATTGGAGGTTGCTGTGAGCTGTGATGCCACAACACTCTACCCAGGTTGACAGCTTGAGGCTCTGTCTCAAAAAAAAAAAAAAAATTCAGATTGCTATGAGGGTAGAGATGTTTAGGTTATACTGTTTTTGTTTCTAAGGTAAAGTTCAAGTTGTAGTAGAGCCCTTCACCAGGGGACATCTGAACACCCTCTCATTGTGCACATTAGGTGAGATCTCGCCAGTTTTTTCCATTCCTCTTCTCTCCCCTCCCCCTCACTACACTATACTTGAGTTTTTCTCTCTGTGGGCATATAGCTATTTTTCTAGTGGTTTCATATTAGAATTGAGTATATTGGATACTTGTTTTTCCATTCTTGTGATACTTTACTAGGAAGAATGTGTTTCAACTCCATTTAGCTTAAATACAAAAGATGTAAAGTCTCCATCTATTTTTAACAGCTGCATAGTACTCTGTGGTATATGTATACCCCAGTTTATTAACACATTCATGGTTGGTGGGCAGTGGGGTTGTTTCCACATCTTGGTGATTATGAATTGAGCTGTAATGAATATTCTATTGCAAACGTCCTTATGGTCAAATGATGTTTTTTTCTTCTGCTTAGACACCTTACACTAAACTTCTTGACAGGCACAGCAAAAGGAAAAGAAGTTAAGTTACATAAATTTCATTCAAGTAAAACAATGACTAAAACATAGTCCTTGCCCTTGGTATTTCCCATTACAAGAATGTGTCTAATGTAAACAGCCACCAAACGGGTTTTTTGACATTCTTTATCCATTTCATCAACAATTGTGTTTAACAAATTGTATATTTTTAAAATCATCCTGGATAAAATGAATGTTTTTAATATTCTGAATCTTGGGCCATTTTCCTCTATGTTCTTAAATTTCTGGTTCAACCTACTGGGGTCTGCGTATTCCATTTGGCACAGCTACAAGTTTATAAATCAACAACTTCACAGTTTAAAACCAGATGAAACACACGGAGTTGGTTTTGTCATTCCAAGAGACAAGTTCCTTAATTAACACATTTAGGATTTTAATGAATAAGAGAGGATGCCCGGTATTTCCTTGTACCCAGACAACTGAGAGTGCGTTTTTTGGCCGTCGTTTCATGGGCCTGTGGGAGGCACAGGAGCAGTGGGCAGTTCACACTGTCCAGTTGGTGTTAGTCGACTCGACTTTACTATTTTCTCTTTTTCTTGGTTAACTGACGCAAGTTTTCAACTCTTCATCTCCATCAACAAGGCATTTGATCAGCGGTCACTCCGAGCTCTATCCTATAAAAGGGGTGCTTGTTTTAGGCCCACATTTTGGAAATCAAACTGCTAATGCATTGAGAGGTCAAAGGACTCAGTTATGGCTTTATAATGGGTCACGAGGTACCTTCGTTATGGTTCAAGGATTTTTGAGGTTACAGTTTTAAAATATCATTTCCAGGACTGATTAATCATACGATCGTGATGATGCTCATATACTTCTATACTTATGACTCAGAACTGGCAGCTGGCCTGGGGATGCTTTCTTTGACTACAAGGGCCAAAACTTACTTATCTTTACATCTTCGAAGCTTAGCAGAGTGCCTGGCACAGAATGTTTAATAAAAGTTGGTTGACTGAGCAAAGAAATCAATGAATACAAAATCAAAAGCTTATTGGCACCTGCAGATGTGCTGGGTGGATTAGCAATTTATTCTAATATCTAATTTCCATTGGATTTAGAATAAAAAATAATTTTCATCCTAGATACAAATATAGACCAATATTAGAGTCTATTTTTTAACTATTTCTTTATTTCTATGTATCTGGGCATTTCTTTTCCTGAAATAAGACTTACTTAAAAATGAAATTTCCCATGTTATCAGAGTTCCAAAAAAATATGGGTCCCTCTACTTACAATTGCTCATATTAACATTAATCTAAGTGAACTTTCATTAACATTTTATGGGAGAGGGTGGTTAAAAGGCTAATAGAAAATTTTTTATCCCTAAAATTATTCCTATGTGGGAAAGATTTAAACGCAAGGGTAACCCACATAGAAATCATGACGCATACTGTAAGGAATCTTCCAGATTCCTCAGAGCTTTTTGTAATCATTTCTTCCAACTGCATATACTTCTCATATCAGTGGACATATTTTAGAGTATCTATTTTTTCCATTCAATGAACATCCAATGAAATATTTTTCCATTATAATTGACGAACTGCAAAGTTGTATTTATGATTGAGCCAGTTAAATCTGAGTAACAGAAACTAAGACCTTCACAATCTGTTGAGTACCAAGCACCTGCCACATGGTAAAAAGAAGCTAACGTGGAGATGGCAGTTTCTTCTTAGGTAAGCTTATCTATCTGGTTTTAATAGAAACAACGCCTTTGTTGATTAAAGTGTTCTGAAGCTGTATATATGTTTTTAAAATTTAATTTTTCTCTTTTTCTTCTTTGTCATGTATCTTTACTTCCTACTAAGTTTTTCAAGGGTCATATTTTTTTTCTTTCTTTAATACTTAGAAAGCCTTAAGTACAGGAATGGGAAGCAATGCTTGTTGAATACATGTTGTGATCAGGAATAATGCCTAGAGATCTGTGAGTCAGAATTATCATTGGTAAAAATAAGTGCAAAAAAAAAAAACACTTTCCATCACCTGAAAATGATTGAAAATTACTGTCAATATGTTTAGTTAAAAGAGCAGAAATTTATAAATGCACTCCAGTCTTAGAAAACTCAATTAATGGAAGCAATAAAATCTGTAAGATAAAGAAAAATAGAGAGTGTAGTTCATTTGGCCTTCATACTATTTTTTTTTTTTTTTTTTTTGAGATAGAGCCTCAAGCTGTCACCCTGGATAGAGTGCTGTGGCATCACAACTCACAGCAACCTCCAATTCCTGGGCTCAAGCGAGTCTCCTGCCTCCACCTCCCAAGTAGCTGGGACTACAGGTGCCCACCACAATGCCCGGCCATTTTTTGGTTGCAGCCGTCATTGTTGTTTGGCGGGCCTGGGCTGGATTCGAACCCGCCAGCTCATGTGTACGTGGCTGGTGCCTTAGCCCACTGAGCCATAGGCACCAAGCCATACTATTTTTATCATGATCTTTAAGTATTTTTTTTTTCCAACAGTAGAAAATCAACCCGATTTCCCTATTTTTCTGCCTCAATTTTTCATTTCTCTCTCTCTTTTTTTTACTAAACTGTAAACTGGTCATTTCTCTAGATTGAAATGATTCTGCCTTTATAAAAATCTTTAGGATTCTCCAAATTCACAGGAGAACATACGACAAAAACAACTCATAAAATAAGAGATGACTTGCTTCTCTGATTTGTAGTATAAACAAATCAAACAGTTTTCCAAAGTGAGATATGAACAAGTCATATTTTCTAAAAAAAAATTTTAAGCTTGTCATAGTTGAAATATTTGAGAAGCTCAGTGGGCCTTAGTCCAAGAATGTTTGCTACAAATTAAAAGTGCAGCATTCTGGTTGTATAAGTTTTAGCATTTTCATATGGCTAATAAAAGAACCACTAAGTATTACTGAAACAACTATAAATTTCCCCCCGTGGGACCAAAGTTAGTTATGTAAAACTTAATTCCTCTTGTTACTGTTTTGTGAGGCTTTGATTTTTATTTTTTAAATGAAGCCTCTGAGTCTTGACTCTGTTACGTATACATCAATCAAGGAGTAAGAGTGACTTGTTGAACTTAAAAGACAAAGAAGTCACCATGGTAATGAGAAGCTTGTTGGAGTTTGTCATTACCCTACACGTTTTTAATAAAAATACAAATCTTCTTATCTTTCCCTTAAAAATGTTATATGAAGGCTCAGCGCCTTGGCTCAGCAGGCTAAGGCACCAGCCATGTACACCTGAGCTGGCGGGTTCGAATCCAGCTGGGGCCCGCCAAACAACAATGACGGCTGCAACCAAAAAATGGCCGGGTGTTGTGGCGGGCGCCTGTAGTCCCAGCTACTTGGGAGGCGGAGGCAGGAGACTCGCTTGAGGTCAGGGATTGGAGGTTGTGGTGAGCTGTGATGCCATGTACTCTATCCAGGGTGACAGCTTGAGGCTCTGTCTTAAAAAAAAAAATGTTATATGAAAAGGGAGTTCAAACTTTCACAGTTAGAATCTTCTTTTTCTTCAAAGAATTAAATTGAACATTCTAAGGGACATTGGGGTTGCTGGTAGCCCCTTAGATATGGCTTAGTGTATTTAAAGAGAATTTGAGGCCTACGGAGTCATTAGGTACCACTGTTTACATGACTATGTGATCAGAAATAATGATTATAGTTAAAAAATACACTCTCTTCTTGAAATCATAATAAAATGCCAGGGAGAGAGGGGAGAACTGGAAGAAATGTCATCTTAGCAGACACTGTGAACAGATGTTTTCCATAAACAATGCAGTCATGTTAGTTTTTATTAAATAATACAGTGGAACTTTTCGTGAGCTGATAATTTTTTGCCGCAGTGATATTAATTAATCTTTTGTAGCCAGTTCTGTGTCCCAAACCAATAAAATTCTGTGGTGCAGAGAAGTTTATCATCTTTGCTGGCAGTCGCTGAGATAAATGAGGGTGGATGCCTGAGGGTGAAGGAGTGAACCAGTCGACCCCTCCCGCTGCACTCAATTCCCACCTCACAACCCCTCCACCATGGAGAACGATTCCTGGAGCAACCACGCTGCTGAGTGCAGCCTCTTCTGGCAGTCCCATGTCTGTTTTCATCAAGCTCGACAGAGTAAACTTTATACAACATCAACCAGACCACACATCTAAGAAACAAAGTGTAAAACCCTTAAATGGCATCTCATTACATTTCATACAAAATGCAGAGCCTTCGCCTCAGCTCACAAAGGTCTCTGCAATCAACGACTGTCACTCTCAACAGAAGCTTCCCTTGCCTTCATGACTCCAGTTACAGTGTCTCTTTCAGGTTTTTTAAACTACTAAGCAAGCTCCTCTCTCACACAGATTGTTCTTTCCACCCAGAACCCTCCTTCACCCCTGCCTGGATGATGGTGACCTTCAGATTTCAACCAAGCCCCCTTTCCCCCTTTGCATTTGAGTGTATTTTCCTTCAAAGCCCTTATCTTGAGTCCTGATCACATATTTATAGGATTATTTGTTGTTTTCTTTTTGTTATATGTCCCCAGTGTATTACAAACTCCACGAGGCCAGGTGCTGAGACTTTTGCTGAGCACAGGGCTAGAATAGGAATGGGCACATAGTAGGTGCTCAATAAAGAAACAGCTGGATGTACAAATGAGTGATCACCTGCAGATTTATTCTGATGATGTTGGCCTCTTAGAGGCATAAGTACAAGATACAAAAGCAACTGGCTGAGGTATAAAGCATTTAATTAAGTCATTCAGATGCTGGATAGCTGTTTTGACTGATTTTTATAAACATCTTTACTAAATCAGCAGATTTGGATTGAAGAACTCCATTTGGGGACGTGTTTAGATTTCCAAGGCTCCACATACATCGATGTCACACCACTCACTGTTCACGTCTCACCTGCTTACAAGAAGTGACAGGAGAACATCCTTATTCTGAATATGATGCACATTTATTTATACACCTTTCTGAAAAATTAATTCAATTATTCCCTTTATTATGAGGTGCTAACATTTTACTACAAGATAATCTGCAATGGCAGGCCCTTCCATTTCTGCTATGTATTATCAAATGAAAATAAACATTTTCACATTAATAAATCTTAGAAAACTTTTTAGAAAATGGTTGATAGAATAGATTCAGAGATTCATGCTCCCAAATGATAAATTTTAAGAACTAATTGAACAGTATAAGAGCCCTCTATTTTTTTTTTTCCGATGAATAATTCTTTAGGGAACATAAAGAATAAACATTTTGCTCCGATGGTAAACACAGGTGTATGCAATCCAGCAAGCAAAAAAGAACGAAGATGAGAGACAGCTAGGGCCCATTCACCAACTGTCCCCTCACCACTCCTCACCTTTGTGACCAACCACCCTGGGTTCTGTACTAAAAATTCTTTATATATCTCAGGCTTGGTGCCTGTAGCTCAGAGGCTAGGGTGCCAGCCACCTATACCAGAGTTGGTGGGTTCGAAACCAGCCGGGGCCTGCCAAACAACAATGACAACTGCAACCAAAAAAATAGCCAGGTGTTGTGGTGGCCGCCTGTCGTCCCAGATACTTGGGAGGCTGAGGCAAGGGAATCACTTAAGCCCAAGAGTTCGAGGTTGCTGTGACACCATGGCACTCTACCAAAGGCGACATAGTGAGACTCTTGTCTCAAAAAGAAAACGAAAGGGCGGCACCTGTGGCTCAAAGGAGTAGGGTGCCAGCCCCATATGCCGGAGGTGGTGGGTTCAAGCCCAGCCCCGCCAAAAGCCGCAACAAAACAAAACAAACAAACAAAAAAAAACCACACACAAAAAATACTATCCTTTAAAAAAAAAAGAAAAAAAAATTATCTTAGGAAGTCCTTTAGTTGGGGACGCACTGAGATAACAGTTGCTCAACCTATGAGGGAGGTCAGAAGAGGAGGGTCCTGGGTGGCTCTGGAAGGAAAGGCTAGGCTATGCCACCCGAGGGGAGACTCTTAGCATGAAGAGCAGATTCCAGAGGAAAACACTGAGCTCAGCACAGACAGGGACGTGCTGTCAGCGGCAATCAGGCTGCGGGGTCTGGAAAGACAGGATGGTGACGGGGACCCACTTTCACCCTAAAGCTTCGACATCAGGTGAAAACCTTGAAGTATGATTTTGATGACCCCAGTTTTGACTTTTATATAAAATCACTGACTTGACAGTTCCCATATTAATTTCTGCTCAGAAACTATTGCTATTTCTGCTTCCCATTATAGGTTCCTGTGATTAGCTGAATGCGTTATTTTGAAATCTGCTCTTCAGGCTTAAGAAACTAAAAAAATCTTCCATGAGTTTCCACCTCGGCTGCATTGGAAGTTGTTATGAAAATGAAGAAAAAACTTGTTTTCACATTAAAAATTCTTTAGAAAAAGTTATGAAAATGGAACAAAATATAAAACTCTCCCCAACTGAAGGTTACTTATGTTACCCATCAAGTATTGGCGAAATGTTTTCATTTAATGCCTTTTTCTAAGCTTATCTTGACCTGAAAGGAAAGTGACTGTGTTGAATATCACCCCCAAAGACAAGACCATGTTTACAAGTCTCTTTTACTTAAAGTTTGTATAACTCAAACAACTCACTAGCAAGAAAACAACCCAATTTCAAAACAGCATGGTACTGGCACAAAAACAGAGAGATAGATGTATGGAACAGAATAGAGAACCAAGAGATGAACCCAGCTACTTACTGTTACTTGATCTTTGACAAGCCATTTAAAAACATTCAGTGGGGAAAAGACTCCCTATTTAACAAATGGTGCTGGGTGAACTGGCTGGCGACCTGCAGAAGACTGAAACTGTACCCACACCTCTCACCATTAACTAAGATAGACTCTCACTGGATTAAAGATTTAAACTGAAGACGTGAAACTATCAAAATTCTAGAAGAAAGTGCAGGGAAAACTCTTGAAGGAATCGGCCTGGGTGAATTTTTTATGAGGAGGACTCCCCAGGCAATTGAAGCAGTATCAAAAATACACTACTGGGACCTGATCAAACTAAAAAGCTTCTGCACTGCTAAGAACA
>CAUYRH010002145.1:0-17595 GCA_963574655.1 Perodicticus potto
TCTTAAAAAATCTACATAAAAATAAGAGAGACAGAGCTATAGGAGAACTATTTCCTCATGTACTCAACAAGTTAACCTTTAATGGGTCTATGACTTTGTTTCTTCACAGTGCTAAGATCTTTAGGCATTTGACAAAATGTACAAAATGTAAAGACATTTTGTCAACCTCTGGACCATGCCTCCAAGGCAAGAACCTCGGAGACAATGGCTGCAAAAGCTTCAAAGTATCTGTTCCTGGATGACCAGAAAACAGTCTTTGTGTTTGCCTCAGGGCTGCCCAAATCTATTGCTTTTTCTGTGAAGGCAAAAGCCAATGTAACCCATTAGTGGCTTACTCGAATGAGACGTAGGTGAGACATACATGTGGGGATTTCTAACCCCATAGTGCCCTACCCACTGAGCTATGGGTGCCACCCAGATGTCCAAATTTTATTGAAATATCTGCTTAGTATTTGGATATATTCATTTATTTTAAAAGGCAAATGTTTATTAACAATCTTGAGGAAGAGAAAGCTGAATAGGATTCATTGGCATCCATTTAAAAAAAACTTTATTCATTACTTTGAATAAAAAGTATTTTAATAAATAATATATTTTGTATAGTCCAGGTTGTATAGTATTAAGCATGACCTTTGGATTTAAGAAAATTACAGGATAATATGAGCTTAAAACTTGAAAAATAACTGAAATAGCATGTTCTTGATATAACTACTCCTGAACTTTTCAGAATTTTAACATGGTAGTTTGGTTTATACTATGTTTCTCACAGTTTTTCTCTGTCTCCATCTTTACAAAAGTGCCATGTGACATGCACCTATATTTAAGTAGATTTGGGTTAATTTAAAATCATGTGGAATCTGTTGTTCAGAGTTGCTGTAGGGATCGCAGAATTAAAGTGGCAATTAGTAACCAATGCTGGGAACTCATTGAGCCTCATCTTCCAATGTCAAATCCCAATTTTACATACCTAATTTTAGGTACTTTGATAGGGGAAAAATCAGTATTCCCCAAATTCATGATGAAAGAATACTATTTTCCCAGCATAATTACTATGACTGACATAAATACTTTAAAAAAGTAACACAATTCTCTCTCTTTCTTTCTCAACACTATCAGCTCATCCTGTATTTGAAATTTAATTTGCAGGTAGGAAGAATTAAAAAAAAGATGAGAAATAGTATACCTTCTAATCTTCTGTCAAAAGTTATTCAGTTGTCAAATTCTTGGTTTTTTGTTCTCATAATATGTACTATATACCGTATCTTTTATAAAACTGGATTATTTTAAGAATACAGCCTTATGAAAGTGTTTTTCTCTCTCAAGGAAGTAGATTTGGGGGAAAAAAGGGAAGAAAAAAATCAGAAAAGAAGAAAATAAAGTTATAGAGGGTGAAATAATTTCAGACTTGCCAATTTAAATAGCATTCTGTCTAAGCTTCAATTTTCTTCTTCTTCTCCTTCTCCTTCTTCTCTGCAGTTAACCTGCAGAATTAACCTATTTCTTTCACTGTGCAGAAAATTACTGTTGGAACTCAGAACATATAACACCCCCAAATGTGGTACCTTGACATACTGAGTATTTTAAGCAGAATTAGATTGAGAAAATCACAGAAGCAGGAAGATGACTCTCTGAACTTCTCTCTACTTTTTCCCCTAAGTAGCCCCCAATTGATAGATGTCTTACCCTATACTGGGAGGAAAGGAATAAAGACACAGAAAGAACTCGTGAAGAATCTGAACAAATAGGCTTTGCTAAGTTCCTCCCAGTTTATTACAATTAGATCATGCCCCCTTTTGTCCTATCATATTTTTACATGACTGCCTTTTCTTCATTGAAACTAAGCATAAAAATACAGTTTCCTTGAGTCTTCAGGTTTTTATTTCTCAAGGCTAAATAAAAGTTATATTAAACAAAATTGTTGTGATTTTTCTCTTATTATTTGTGGGAAGTGGATAGGCTGATCTCTAGATGGGCCCTCCAATTCAGGGTAAAGCATGAAGGCAGGCTATCCTTGCAGCTGCTTCCAGATCACTGAAGCATCTCACCAGACTACCTAAGAAGAGAGGAATCTGGAAGCAGCTCAGTAAAGGGAACATCAACATGACTATCCTTGTGTGGGGGATTAGCAGAACAGGTGGGTTAAGACTTTTGGACTCCTGATCAGCAGTTTAGATTAGGGAAGTTATGATATCTGCCCTGCAGGGACAAAATCTGCTCCTTTTTGAAATATATGTTATCAGACTGTTCCAGACATTCAATTATCCTATGTTCCTGATCACTTCACCTTCCTGGGAGCTGAGGATTCCTTCTAATCCTATTTTTGAGTACAATAGAAGACCTCTGAGAGACTGGATTGGTGCTGCCCTGCATCAGTCTGCCGCTTGGTGCATGAGACAATGTATGCCTCTCCAGGCTTCTCAGACTTTGTGCATTAAGTTGGTGTTAAGTCTCCTTCTTTCTTTAGGGCCATCTCCCTTCTTGGCCACCAGCCAGCATTGGGGTCCCCCAGGAAGCCCAACAGTTCTTATCTTTTGTTATAGGGAGGTCAGTCATAAACCTTGTGATAGGTGAATAAAAGGTATCACTATTGCTAATCATAAGTTCTTCAGAGTCCTTATACTGGAGTTCCTTGCTATAAACCCCATATTCTGGCCCACCAGCATTACTTGAGTGTTATGAGATCATGGTCATCCATAGACCAAAAACAGGAAGCTCTTGTAGCTTCATATATCTTTCTGATTCAACTTCAAGGTTCTCTATCAGCTTAGTTTCTGACTCATTCATTATGTGACCTTGGGCAAATTGCTCAACCTTTCGGGATGTCGTTTAACTCCAAGATTTCTCACTAAGTTCTGTCCATTTCTAAAACACAGTTTCACAAATCAGAGTGAAATATGGGATAGTTCAAGTATTAATTAATTATGTTCTTGTTTTATAGGAGAAATATGGTATTCTAACAAAATGCTCTATTACCAAAATAGGCTATGGTATGAAGGGATCTTTTTAGAACGTGGAACCAGGAAGAATTTCCTTTTCAAAGTAGTAGACCAGACACACTGATGTAAGGAATAAACTGTTTCTCCAAAGGTAGCTCTCAAAGAGAAGGCTCTTTTACTTTAGCTCTGTTTAAAAAATAGTATCAAAAAATTAGAAATAAGGCAAACAGATGGCCATGTGTCCCTTCTGTATCATACTGAAACATTGTCTAACAAGCCCACACAAGGATGCTTAATTCTTTGGGGTAATATCCTTTTGTTTAACACATTATTAACTATTGATTAGGGCTCAGATTATGTAAAGCTATATTTTAATGCATAGAGTTTTGTCTGGTAGAGAAGAAAATGTTTTCTGTCTTGTAGGAAATATAAGCCTAAAGATTATGGTGTATTGCTTTGTAGAATTTCAGCCAGCTGTATATCTAACCTAGTCATTTTATGGCAACATTCTTCCTTCAGTTACTATAACTCCTTAGTTCACCAAATATTCTTTGAATCAGATTTAACACCCTGTTGGTTCCCTTATTAATAAGTTATGTAAGTTTTGACATGCTTTATGTTTATGAGTCATAGTTGTGATATTTAAAATGTTTTACTTTTGACAGTTTTCATTGTTGTTTTTGCTATTTTTCAACTGCCATCACCTGGAAGAGCAGAGGATTGCCCAAAGCTGAAAACAATCATAACTCTATATACCAACCTCCCAGTTATTTAGATTTCCATACTTTTTTCTTCTTCATCTGTGCCCTACCTTCTATTTTGTGATGTCAGTTGTAATGACTGAGTCCAATTACAGGAGATTATTGGAATTTGAGACTTACACATTTGCAGTTTTGACTATTTTCAAGCAACTTAACATGTAACAATTTGCAATTTTGCTGAGGGATGAATTTCAGTTGCAGGCTTTGCAATACTGATGTGCTGGAATGACTCACAGAAGTAGGAGGGAGGGGTCTAGCAACAGCCTTTGAATTTCAACTTGGCTGTGTTGTTCTCTACTCATTATTATGCACCCTAGCTCTCTTGAAGTGATAAAAACTTCATTTCTTTGTGTAAAATGGGCTATAAAAGAAAATCATTTGCTGGTGTTGCTAATTGTAATAAAGAGAAAGTAAGGAGGGCTAAGAAAGCAATGATCCTAATAAGCCACACAAAACAGAATTTTTGGAGGTGCAAACTACACCATCAATTCATGGTTAATTCATCAAAGAAGCATGAAAAAATGTTTATTTGTGCTAATAATTACTTAATAATATGTTTTATTTTATTAAGTTGTAAAGATAAAAAATAATATTGGTGTTTTCAGGGTTTGGGAAGGAGCTGTGCTTGTCTGGAAATTAGAGCATTATGGCAGAAAGATCCCAGGAGTTGGATTCAGAATGTCTGTGTTGAAGTTTTAGTTCCTGTAATTAGCTATAGAACCTTGGATTATATCTAAAAATCTGTGGGTTATGAATTCTAGGAGAACATTTTTTATTGATTTATCAAACACATTACATAAATTTGGAGGTTTGGGATAGTTCAATGAATTTTACAAAGATCATTGCCCTTAAAGAGCTTTTGTTTTTCATTATAGGAGGAAGAGGTAGGGAGAAGATAGTAAATAGAAAGTAAAGGACTGAATAAATTATGTATTATCTTAGAAGGAGACCAATGACATAAAAATAAGTGGAACAGGGTATTGGCAGTATGTGTCTGTGTGCATTTATATTCTTGCAGTCCAGTGTTGCAATAATAATAAGGTGGTTAATGTATGCCTCCATGGTATGATGGCATTTGAGCAGAGACATGAAAAAAATGCTAGGGAGTTAACCAAGCTGGAAATAACATCCAGGAGGAAAGGAAAGCTAAGGCATAAGTGCTAAGGTGGGAGCCTGCTTGGTCCATCTTCTAAGAGTAGGAAGGGACCAGAGTTGCTGGAGTGACCAAGGGACAGGATAATTGGGAACAGGGCAGAGAGATGAATGAGGTGCTGTTGTCAGCCTTGTAAGATCTTGTGAACCATGGTATTTACTCTGGGAAAATGGGGACACGGTTGGGGATTTTGAGCAAAAGAGTGATATGTTTTGGAAGGATTACTCTGGCTGCTGTGTTCAGCCTAACTTGTAAGGGGGCAAGGGTAGAAGTGGGAGAACTATTAAGAGGCTGTTGCAGTAGTCAGGTGAGAGACGATGGCTTAGGCCTGGAGACAGAAGAGAGATAGTAAAAAGCATTAAGATTCTCCAGATTTGAAAAAAATAGCCTGTAAGAGGGTGGCGTCTGTGGGACAGTGGGTAGGGTACTGGCCCCAAATACCAAGGGTGGTGGGTTCAAACCCGGCCCCAGCCAAACTGTAACAAAAAAATAGCCAGGTGTTCTGGTGATCACCTATAGTCCTAGCTACACGGGAGGCTGAGGCAAGAGAATCACCTAAGCCCAGGAGTTGGAGGTTGCTCTGAGCTGTGACACCACAGTACTCTACCGAGGGTGACAAAGTGACACTCTGTCTTAAAAAAAAAAAATAGCCAGCAAGATTTGTGGTTGAATTAGATGTGGCCATGAAAGAAAGAGCAAAGTCATAATCAAAGAGGACTAGAGTTTTTCATGTGATGAATGTGGAGTTGCCATCAACTGAAATAGAGGAGGCTGAGGGTAGAGCAGGTTTTGGCAGTAAGATCAGGTGTTCATATTTGAGCATGCTGTGCATGAGATGCTTATTTTATATCAAAGGACAAGCAAATCTGCAGCTTCTGGGTGAGGTCTGAGCTGGAGATAGACTTTTGAAGGTCACTAGCACATTGCTGGTATTGAAAGCCATAATACTGCTGTGATCACCAAGAGAATCACTGTAGTTAGAGAAAAGGACAGGATCAAGGACTCAGCTCTGGGCTTTGCTACATTAAAAGGTCAGAGAGAGGAGGAAGAACTAGGAAAGGAGATTAAAAAGGAGCAGTTGGTGAGATAGGAGAGAAACAGGAGGATGTAGAAGCCAAGTGAAGAAGCATATCAAGGACGGAGTGATGGACCGTGCCAAATGCTGCTGATAAAGCAAGCCAGAAGAAGACCCGGACTTGGCAACATGGTGGGTGTAGTTCATGTTGCTCAGAGTGGTTTCTGTGGAGCAGTGAGGTGAAAATCTGAATGAACTTGTTTTAGTGGAGGATGGCAGGAAAGCAAATACAGAAAGCAACTGCAGATAACTTTCTGGGGAAGTTTTTGTTGAAAAGGGAGAGGAGAAAACAATAGTGAGGTAAGTGGAAGCCATAGAAGTTAGTGTTTTATTTAGTTTTTAAAGTTTTGTTAAGATAAAGGAAATAACTGCATATTATTTGTTTTTGAATAGGGGTGATCCAATAAAGTAAAAAATTGATATGGGGGAAAGGGACAAGAGCTGCTTTCCTTTAGTAGAAATGAATTATTTCCTTAAGTAGGCCATAGGGAATGGATTTAGTGCACAAAAGGGGGGTTGGCTTTGGGTAGGATCATGAATAGGAACAGGTGTGGAGACAGAGTCTGTGGGTGCAGATGCTGGTGGGTGGGTCAATATCGTGGTGGAGGTCTATGGAAGTTCTCTTGTGATTGCTTTAATTTTCTCAGTGAAGTAGGAATATGAAGACAAAAGGGAAGTTTAGGGTATTTGAAAAGAGTGAAAGTGTGACAAGGTTGTTCAGGAGAGGAGAAAGGTGAATGGTCTTAGGAAATTAAGTATGATATCCTGGTATCAGTAAGAACTTTTTTTTTTTTTTGCAGAGTCTCACTCTGTTACCCTGGGTAGAGTGCAGGGGCATCATTGTAGTTTACAGCAACCTCAACTACCGGGCTCAAGTGATCTGCCTGCTTTAGCCTCCCAGAGTGCCAGGATTATACTCCATTTAAAGTGTAATCACCTTACACTTTGAGCAATGTGAACTATATCCACCATATTGCAGACCCTTGTTCCACCATTGCACCTGAACAAGAGGAGGGAGTTTCTTCATCTTTGGTGGAGGTGGGAGGCCTAGGAAAGCGTGATCTTAGTCCCAAGGTCTAAGTGATCATCCTTGGCCACTGGTCTCACATGTGTGCTCTGTGTGGGTGCCTGTTCATTATATACATTGCATATTTTTCATTTACACCTTTGATTTTCATATCTCATTTCATTACTCTCATTTCATGAATGAAAACTTTAAGACCTAAAAAAGTTAAGTGACTGGCCTGAGGTCACTCAGCTAGTAAGGCAGAGTTGGAATTTGAATTTGGGTCCCCTGATTTAAGATCCTGTCTTCATTCCATATTTTGGAATCATTCCATATTTTTCCTGTGAGCAGAGACATTTTGAAACCAAGGTACCTTAATTTTTCATTGTCATCTGAGTAATACCAAGTACCTAGAGATGACAGTGATAAAAGAAATAATAACTAGAGGTACAAAACTGGTGCTAAATTCATTGTGAATTTCTTATCTTTCTCCCTGGTTAGCATGAAAGGTCTAAGAGGCCAGAATTTTACTTAGTGCCTGATACTCCACATCAGGTACTCATTCAATATTAGTGTTCATTGACTGAATGAGGAAATGAGGCTCAGTGAAAGGAAAAGTGTTTGGATGGCAATATCCTGAATGAAATGTTTGATATAAGAAGAGATCATAAGTTAAGGGCAGGGCTCTGAGGTTGATGAAATTTGTCTTCCAGTTTCTCCCTTCTCCATCCTGCTTTACTGATCTCACCTTCAGGTTCTGTTCACATTCAGAGGCATCATCCCACATTCTTCCTGTTTCTCCTCCTTTGGGTCTTTTAGAGACAGTGAGAAACCAATGGTTCTTACTTGGTGCTATGATTTGGCTGTGAGCAGAGACACTTTGAAACCAACCCCCCAATCTCATGTGGAAACTTAATCCCAAATGTTGGAGATGAGGTCTAATGGGAAGTATCTGAATCACAGGGTGGATCCCTCATCAGTGGCTTGCTGCTATCCTTGCAATAATGAGTCTTGGTCTACTAGTTCCCACAAGGGCTGCTTGTTTAAAAGTGCCAGGCACCTCCCTTTTTTCTCTCTCTCTCCTGCTTTCTCCCTCACCATGTGATCTCTGTACATGCTGCAGCTCCATTGCTCCCCACGCCTTCTGCCATGAGTGGAAGCAGGCTGAGGTCCTCACCAGAAGCTGATGCTGGCCCCATGTTTTTGTACAGCCTACAGAAGAACTATGAACCAAATAGACCTGTTTTTCTTTATAAATTACTCAGCTGTGGGTGTTCTTTCATAGAAACACAAAAAAGATGAAGATATCTGGCAACATATTGGGTCATCTGGAAACTTAAAAAAATTAATCGACACAAAACAAATAAATAACCCCACAGTATCTGGCTTTCCCTTCCCCACAGAGTCTAACTTTTTTTTTTTTTTTGAGACAGAGCCTCAAGCTTTGCCCTGGATAGAGTGCTGTGACATCACAGCTCACAGCAATTGCCAACTCCTGGGCTCAAGTGATTCTCCTGCCTCCACCTCCCAGGTAGCTGGGACTACAGGTGTCCGCCACAACGCCTGGCTATTTTTTTTGGTTGCAGCTGTCATTGTTGTTTGGTGGGCCCAGGCTGGATTCGAACCTGCCAGCTCAGGTGTATGTGGCTGGTGGCTTAGCTGCTTGAGCTACTGGCACCAAGCCTACAGAGTCTAACTTAACTGGCTTGGGGTGAGAGCCAGACATTGATAGCCTTTTCAAACCCCCCAGATGATTTTACTGTGTAGGTAGGATTTAAAATCAACTAATAACTTAAAGTATTATTCTCTTTGTCAGGAAAATTAGAATGTTGAGAGATCTAAGCTTTATAGGAAAGGAACATTCTGATGAATGCAATTCAGACATCAGTGGTTGGGCAAGTCCCCAGAAATCACCCTGAGTGAGACCTACAATGGTGATTGGAGGTGCTCAAGAAGTGCTTGCTGAAGAAATGAAAGAATCCATACCAAGCAGATGCCCTTTCCCTGGTGTGCCCAAAAGCCCAAATGCCCTGTACCTAGAGAAGCTGGGCTACAGAGACTGCTCAGACAGTGGCATAGTCTGAGAAGCAAAAAATCTAGATCAGTCATTTTCAACTTGTGAGTCAAAGCAGGAAGGAGGTACGGGTGGGAGGATGGTTGTGAATCTATATGTAGACGAAACATAAATATGTCTTGCATAATATACTACTTTTTCTCCCACCAAAATTATATTAATAATATCCTGGTGAATAAAATACAATTGTTTTTAAACATAGCACTGAATTCATAGAAGCCTTCTGTGATTTTGTATTTTCTTATACGATAGATATCAAAATTACAATTATTTTCCTGTGGAATCCTAGACTCTTTTCTTTTAAACATTGAAAATAAGTCTTTATATTTTAAAAAAGTGATACTATCTTATCTCTTCTGAAGGAATGAGAACATGCATGAAAAAGCGAGAGGGGTGAATGCAGAACTGTTCAGTGTACAGCCAATATATTCAATGTCATTTTGCACTCAAAGAAGTGGGAATTAACATGCTACCTGAGTGCCCAAATTTGATATAAAATAAAGCATCCTCATCCTGTCCTTCTCAAAAGGTGGCACCGAAATATTCTTCATTTAATGATCATAACAAGACACGGTAGTTGGGACCATTCTGGGCCTTCTGGAGTAGGTGGGTTACCCACAGCCTCTCCAATGTGACCAGAACTCTGATTCCTGCCAAGAGTGGAAATATTTTCCTCTGTCATGATACTTAACAGTCAAAAGTGTCCTCTGTTTCTTTATGAGCTCCAAAGAGTAAATGATGAAGTAGCATCCTTGCCTAAAATAAATGAATATAATGACTAACTGCTTTGAGCTGACCTCTGAGGCAAGTATACACAGAACACTTGTAGGTTCCTCACCAAATCATTAAGAAGCCAAATGACAATGACCAACTGCTGTCTCTGACATTTATTACATATGAAAGGCATTTAGGAGATGTAAAGACCAGGCAATCGTGAAACAACTATAAAGACAGAAGACTGAAAGCGTCGACAGTGACATTCAGTTGTACAGTTATGCCAGCAAAATGGTCAGTGCCCTTTAGTTTGAGGCTTTAATTCTAGTGCAGGCTTAAGACAGGAAAAGGCCACTGTGACATAGTGGTGGAGTGAATATGTGACTTGGAGTCATATGTCCTGGTGCTGGGTCCCTGCTCTGACATTTAAAACTTGTTGATACTGAGCAAGTCACCTAACCACTTAGAGTCTAAATTCTTCCACCTGTAAATAGGAAATAACATGAACTTGTGCTCCATTACTTTAATAGGTTGTATAGTTCAAATGGCATAAGCACTGTAAAAGTAGGTCATAAAATATAAAATGTCATGCAGATATTTATTATCATTATATTAATCATCAGTGACCTCATTCAGTTCAGAACAGTGCTGTTTTGGAGCATGGCTTTGCAACCTCTGAATTCTCGGTTTAGAACATCCCATATCCTCAACAGTAGTAAATGTCTATTGGAGAGCCCAAGAGTAGTTATGTGACTTGATGTTAATGGTGATTGTAAATATAGCTCTATAGACACAAATAGTTAGAAGGAACACAGTCAAAAACTTACCTAGGGAAGAGTCAAGCCTATTATTATTGTGAAAATACTGTTTGGTAAGGCAGATAATAAAGAGTTTTGAAAAGTTATAGAAAAATGGGGGCATTAGGACCCCCCCCACACCAGGCAGCTTGTCACTGGGAAGGAAGAACTGTTCAAATAGTATGTGAACAGGGACCAGCAGGAGCACAATGTGAAGGCCACCAGGAGCTACCAGGTGCTGCAGGTTGCCAACTGTGTGCATGGAAATTGTCAACAGCACGGATGAAAGTTCCTCTTGCTTCCTGGTAGAGGGTGGCATCGATGAAAAAAAAAACCTACACAAAGTAGGGGAAAATTAGTGTCTCGAACCTAGGGACTTCCCATCTTAGCATCTTTAATTGCTTCCAGAATGCTCACAGAAGAGGTTGCATTCTTGAGGGTCTCTAGTATGTGCTTTGCACTGTTCCATAATGAGGTCTTTGGGTCCCACGTTTGTCAGCCTTTGGGTGCTTTATTGGCTTCTGGTACTCAAATCACAACCCCATTCAACGCTTCCTTTACCCTTTGGTTTTCTGAGTTGCAATCATGAGCATGATTTCATATCCCTCAGGCCCACAGCAATTTTCTCCAGCCCCGACTGCCACACATCCTGCACACATGGAAAGGGAGATCACGTAGAGATAAGTTATGGTAGTGAACAATAAATATATAATTCTTAGCTTCCTGACAACCAAAGCTAGGAGAAAAGTTAATGGTTTATATCATACTCACCTGGTTTTGGAGCATGGCATGGTCTCTGCACACCTAAAATTTGTTTGGTTTTGAACTCCTTTCCATCTCTAACCATCTTCTCTTGCCCCCAGATGTACCTGGTCGGACTCTTCACCTGGTGAGGTCATACTTCTGCCTCCTATTGTTTCTTGCACTAACTCCAATCTCTAACCCTGCACAATTGTTTTCTTGATGAAGGATCCTGGAAAGTAAATGGCTGAATAGGTAAAACTTATAGAAAGCTCAATTTTATCTTTGATTTTCAAGGCTTAATAGGGCACACAACAAGAAAAGAAATAACACAATTATGAATGTTTCCACCTATGCTAAGTAGAATGCAAATAGGCAGACCTACCTCATCAATTTTTTTTCCAGTAAAGAAACATATGGCCTGACCATATTTCCCTATTTCCTAGGATTAGCAGAGGCTTCTAAATTTTAGCAAAATATTGGAGATGATTGTTAGAAGAATTAAAGCTGGCTGGTTAGAAAGAGTTTAGGGAGATATGGTGAATCCACAGGGAACTCATCATGCATGCAACTCACTTGGTTCATTATTTCTGTTTGTAATGACAGGGCTTCGTGAAGCTTTCGTAGAAGTTCTTAATGGGGAGGTCATTCAGCAGACATCTTCATAATGATTCAGAAGACCTTCAGCTTGCAGAGGAACATAGCTTTACTGGGAACAGAGGGTATTATGCAGACATATCCTGCTGAGGAACTGCTGGGCAGATTGGTGTCCATATGAATTCCTTTGGCAAGAGGAACTAAAAGTTCTGGATTCATAAAGTTAAAATCTGGTAACAAATGAGTTTAATGAATCAGAGAAAGGCAAACTTCAGCTGTAGTTTGGGTGGGATGTGTCCTATTAACATTGAGGGTGGCTATTGACTTACTCTACTGCTGAAGTGTAGCTGAGTCAGCCCACACCTTTGATCAGGACAAAATTAGGCTGAAATACAACAAAATTCTATGATGAGTAAGACGAACCAGAAGTTTTAAAGATTATTTTTTCTCTCTCTCTGTTTTATTTGCATTTCCCTAATTCCTTAATCCTAGAATGAATTTGTTTTTGAAAATATGATAAAAATTTTAATATACAGCATTAATTTTTAGAATTTAGATTTATGATCAATTCACAGATTTGCTTTTCACAAACAGATGATACAGAGTGGTATAATAAACCTGGTGATGCAGGAGTTTACTTAGGATAGACTGAGTCATTCTCATTGTGAAACAGAGTTCCTGCTGCCCTTTTAGTCTCTAACTCTGCTGAAATGAAAAAAGAATTTGTGCTAATATTTATTCAGTCATTTAATATTTTATAATGAACACTGGCAGCTTTTAAAGGGCCTACGCAGAGCAGCACACACATTTCTGTTTGTTTCGTCATGGGCTTGGGATTTTTGTGCCGATTTTTCACGGTTCTCTAGTTTTTAAATAGATTAGTATGACACTGTAGGACATTAGTGGGGAAAAATTGGCAGCACTGAGTGTCTGGCAAAAATAAGGGTATATCTCCCAAATAAAGAGTATTTTTAAGGCTTTGGAAATTAAAGACCGGTATTCTGCTTGGTCGTACTGGCACCATTAGTTTGCTATCTTCCTCTTTTGCCCATTTTCACTTAACACTAACCCTGAATGGCACATACACCCAAACCCAAATAGATCTAGGTCTTCTGACTTCTGACAAATTCATAAGAAACCCGAATAAATTACAAAATGCCTTTACAATTTCTGTATGTTTTTATTGCAGTCTTAGAAGCAATGGCAAAGAGGCATTTCCTTCCGTGGTCCGCGGCAGTCCCATTATCCACAGGGCACAGGCTGCAGTCCTGCCCCCCTGGCCTCACCTCTCATTCTCTCTCCCGCTGTCAGCGCAAACCCCACCTCCTCCCAGCTCTGCCCTCCCCCGCTCCCCTCCCCGTTTCAGGATCTATGTTCCTTAGACCTTGGCTCTCTGCTCTCTTGGCTCTGTACCCACGTCAGGGGAAGGAAGGCCCTGCAAGTGCTCAGCAACCAGCACTCTCCTGAAACTGGCAGGAAACAACGCTGGAGAATACGCAGTGTTTTCTGCTCTGCCAAATGGATTCAGATGCGATCTAATGCAGATTTAGAACTCAGACCCTAGGTAAGGAGAATAGTTTCTTATAAACCTCTACCAGGGTGTCCAACCTGCAGCCCAGGGGCTGCACGGGGATTGTTAGGAGGACTTTTTTGCTTATCTGTCGTAGTGGATATCAGGAAAAGTCCACACAGACCTTTCCCCCCACTCATTAGCTTTCGTTAGGGTTTGTACGTTACCGTTAGTGTATTTAATGTATGACCCCCCCCCCAAGACAACTTTTATTTTTTTTAATGTATGGCAGAGAAGAAAAAAGGTTGGACACCCCTGCTTAGACGTTGTCCTCAGTACTCCCTGACTCGTGTGCTTTGTCATCTGCCATTTCCTGGGGAAACTAGTGAGAAGCGCAGGGGCTATTTCGGGAGTGGGGTCGGGAGGAGAAGGCTCGGTCTGGCTCTGGCTCTGGTGGTGCTCCCTAACCTTTTTGCCACCAGGAACCAGTTTCATGGAAGAAAATTTTTCCAAGGACAGAGCTGTGGGGGGTACCGGGGGCATTGGATTCTCCTAAGCAGTGTGCACCCCAGCTCCCTCCCACGCGTGGTTTACAGCAGGGTTCCTGCTCCTCTGCGAACCTACTGCTGATGAGATGTGACAGGAGGCGGAGCCCAGGCAGGGCTGCCACGCCAAGGGAGCCACGGGCAGTGGCTGCGAACCGGAGAAGCTTAGGGGCCGGCTCCGCTGCTCACCGCCTGCCGCGCCGCCTGGTTCCTAACAGGCCTCCGACACACGTCTGTGGCCCGACGGTGGGGACGGCAGGGCTCTGGGGCAGGGCGTGGACACAGAGAGGAACTGTTGACCGCCCCCTAATTAGATGCCAAAGTTTGGGAGAGCAGTTCCATGCTAGGTGGGGAAAGACTAAGCCAATGGGGCGGTGGATATACGTGTTTATTTTGAGAGAAGAAAGAGAGACGTTTGTTTATTCTGAGAGAAGAGAGGAGTTTGTTGATGGGAAAGAGAGGAGAGAGTGAAACAATGCCCGAGAGGTGTCACAACTGAGGTTAGGAGGCAGCAGAGACTGAAGTCACAGTGAAGAGACAGTGAAGGCCCCCAAGGGGGGCAGAGTGGGTACCGGAAGCAAGCACACAATCCTGGAAGAAGATCTGGAAATCTCACTGCACTGTGCTTTTATTTAACTTAAGAAGATTTTCCTAATCTGTTTTTGTGCCTATTGGTTGTGACACGGCTTCTTTGCCCTTACTGTGGAAAATGTGGTAAGCCTCTGGCACTCCCAGCTGCCCACTGGTTGGGATGCAGCACACACCCAGGGAGCCTATGTGCTGAGGGAGCAGAGGATGAAAGACTTAATCAGGCCCTGGACATTTTGTTGTTGTTGTTGTTGCAGTTTGGCCGGGGCTGGGTTTGAACTCACCACCTTTGGTATATGGGACTAGCACCCTACTCACTGAGCCACAGGCACCACCCTAGGCCCTGGAAATTTTGATGACAAACCCAAGTCCACCTTTGTGGTCTTGCTACCATCTATTTGGTTATTTAAGACGAATTGTTTTAAATGTAATCAAGTGTGATCCTCTTGACTATCACCTTATCTTTTATCATCATGACTAAAGCTACAGTATATGGTATAGGCCTTAAACCATAAATGACATAAACAAACAAATACTATAAGTGGAAGACGTGTTCACTGTGCAAAAATTAGAAAACATAGATGAGTCAAAAGAAAAAAATATGAATCAACTATAATTCCTTTTAGGAATATCGATAGCTATAGGTATATGTGTATGTTTACACATTTTGGTAGGTAGCATATAGTTTTCTGATAAATTGCTTTATTTAATAACAAAATGTGAATATCCTTCCACCTCATTAGGTTTCAGTGAGATGTCAGCAAATGTGGCTGAGAATAAGTTATGTTGGAATACATCCATACTTTGAATCATTTATTCTGTAACTTGGAAATCAGATGTTTTGAACAAATGGTATCATTAGTCAGAAAAAAACCAAATTCTTCCTAGGAACTTGAATAATCATGAAATATAAAGCTCCTCATTATAGAGATTAGTATAGGAAAACCCATTTGGAAGGCAGGACAAGAATATAGTTTAACAGCATGCTTGCTATATTTTACTGAGGAATTTAATAATGATTAATGAATTAATGTTTGTAAAGCATCTCACAAAACATTCAGCTTTAAAATTATGTACTCTATTATCCATAAATACTTGTTTAGGACCTTTTTTGCCTTTTATTTTTTCAACAAAGAAGAAAAAATGTCCTTCAGGGTAGAAAAATGTCTAACATATTTTCTAGTTCTTAGGTTTGAATTCATATTCTACTGAAAAACTAAGATATTCTAGAAAATGATTTAAATGTCAGAATTACAATACCTGATTTATTATTCACAGCATAATTTTTTATTAAATACACTTTCAATCTCATTATCATTTTTTAAACTACTTAGCTCCAATCAAAATGAAAATGCCCATTTCTTCATCTTTATTCATGCCTTTCACATTTCAGTGCCCTCGGAAGAGGCTTTCTTCATTTTTAAATGAAAAATTCTGGGCTGCTCATTATATCTGAAAGATAAAAGAATGTAGTGTAAATGAATGATGAAAAAGCTCTATAACAGCAACCGCTTGCTTTATCCGAGTTTGCTACCACAGAATCAGAGTTGTCAATTTTGTCTTCACCAAACCATTTGGTTCTTTTGCCAGTATCATTTATGCTTGCATTTTTCTAGTGGCCTAAGTGGGTCAGCTGCCTGATCCTTGAGAACACATATATATTTTTTCCATGTGCATTATAATTGGGAAGTTTTCCTTCCAGAGTAACACTAGGCTGAAAATGAAGCTCTTTAAAAGACTATAGTAAGATAGCAAAAAGTTGTTTTCTTTCTAATGGATGGAAATGCAAATGCAAATGAAGTATATTTAATAGACTATGAGAAAACTTAAATGTGTGATATGAACACATATTTCCTTCTAAATCCATGCTTTCCGGAACTTTATTTTCAAATAACAGAAGTCTTGAAAGGAAATGTGAAAGGATGGGTACTATTTAAAAGGTCTGGGTTCCTGAAAAATACATTCCCGGATGAGACATACACCTTATAGAAGGACTGTCTTGGCTCGGCGCCTGTGGCTCAACGGGCTAAGGCGCCAGCCACGTACACCTGAGCTGGCGGGTTCGAATCCAGCCCGGGCTGCCAAACAACAATGACGGCTGCAACCAAAAAAAGGCCGGGTGTTGTGGCAGGCACCTGTAGTCCCAGCTACTTGGGAGGCTGATGCTGGTGACTCGCTTGAGCCCATGAATTGCTGGTTTCTGTTAGCTGTTATGTCACAGCGCTCTATCCAGGGTGACAGCTTGAGTCTCTGTCTCAAAAAACAAACAAAAAAAATACATAGAAGGACTGTCTTATGACACAGATTTGATTTGATTTTGTAACTTGCCATAACAGAAAAGTCAACACCCTATTCTATAGGTGCCATCTGTTTTTGGTAGATCTTAGTTTTTTGAATGACTGCTTTTCCTCAAATATTTTAAGTCACGACTAAATTTTATTTAACGAGAAATGTTCTGGTTAGTTTGTGAACAAGAAATCAGAAGTTCTGAATTGAAACAGAAAATTAGATTTCAAGAATGCAATAGTGATTAATTCATTTCATATTTTAACAGGCTGATTTGTAATTGCATTTATGCTACCAGAATAAACTCCATTTTTTATTTGGTCCTCTAAAGGCCAATGTATAGGGCCATAGTTGTTTTTAATTCTACTTCATTTTGACATTTCAGAAAATAATGGCATGAGATTTATTATAAAAGTTTTGACCAACAGGTTATATAAAAAAAGAAAAACTAGATTTATTGTAAATGTAAATTCTGCCTCATTAATAATAAAAAAGATTATATATTTTAAAATATAATTTAAAAATCAGAATTTATGTGATAGAGTCACACTTTAATTGATAAGATTTATTTTAATTTTGCTAAAAATCACTCTTTCCCAAATTAGTCTGATTAGAAACATTACTGGTTCCAGGACTTTACTCGTGAATGATGTATGCAGGAATCGACTCCTATAACTTTAACATTAGAAGAAGACAAGATAACAGGAAAGGGGACTTCCCAAGTTGGGGTCAGGGAGGGTGAATTAGAGGGAGGAGTTTTGATCATGACTAGATCTCCAGGAGGGAAAAGTTCCTGTTTTAGTTAGTATGTC
>CAUYRH010002149.1:0-10385 GCA_963574655.1 Perodicticus potto
TCAAATTTAAATTTTCACATGGCTAAAAATATAATATCATGTTTAAAAGGAAATAATCTTATTAATTTTTTTTTTTTTTTTTTTTTTTTGCAGTTTTTGGCCAGGGCTGGGTTTGAACCCACCACCTCCGTTATATGGGGCCAGTGCCCTACTCCTCTGAGCCATAGGCACTGCCCAGGAAAGAATCTTATTCTTTGACTCAGTTTTCCAAACAATCCAAACAACCAAATTATTACATTTTATAAATGAGAGGCATTTTATGGAATATAACATGATTTTAAGGTTTTAAATTACATAAAAATGTTCTGAAACTACAACATAGGCATCATTTCTGATGTCTTTTCATTGTCTCCCTAAGGCTTACATGGCAGTGTGGCATCAAAAATGGCCACAAAGAACAGGACCTGGGTCCTTAATTCATTTACCAGGTGCAAAATTTAAAACAGAAAGCAGGAAACTATAATATCCAATTTCATTCAGAATAGCCAGGGGGAAAAGTTGGAGCAGGGAGGAAGGGGCCATGAAGGATAGACTGTGCCCTGTAGCTGCTGGCCTAAGTTTGAGAACAAGTTCCCTAGGCCTCACCATAGCTACCTCTCTAGACCTCAGAATTCAGAGACTTAAAATCAAGGACAAAAGCTCACAATCAAATCTAGCAAATTTAGCAATATTGCAGAGGTGGCAGTTTTATAATCTTCAAACATTTGAACTTTAATAACAAGTTTAAAACTAATTTTTTTCTCAAAGAATATCATAGTCATCTGAACAACAAGGTATTTGTGTCATTTTTGCTAATATAAAGTTCTCAATCTCCCCAGAGATAGTTACTGCATAGTCTCCTGTAAACCCTTTCTTAAAATGCTTTAGCTTAGTTCCAATGTGGTGGGCTTCCCCTGTGTGTTTTTCATTTCCTTCCATCAGACAAACCACAAGCACATCACAGATGGGGTAAAAACGGGGTCACAGATGGGGTAAAAATGGGCATACAGACAGGGTGCAGTCACATAATTATTTAGCTCTGTGAAAGGGTGGTGGAGACCCACCTATTGTGATCTGTCTCAGTCAGTCTCCAAGCCCTCACACACATACAATTACAACCTTTTACCAATGTATTTCATAATCTGGACAGCCTCAGTTTCTCACTGGAACTGCGATGAACAGTACTCAGCAGGCACCAGGAGTTGATCACACTTTTTATCTGCTCTTCTTGAGCAGAACCTCCTGACCACTCTTCCTTGCCTCAGACATCTCCCAATGCAGGTGCCAGTTCCTGTGTGCCAGTTCCTTCTGGTGTTTGACTCCTCAAAGACCTGCTGAGGGGTCTCTTTCTCTACCTAGCTGAGGCATCCACCCAGGGAGGCAAAATTGCCATCCCTGGAGAGCTCAATGGTTCAAGTCACCCAAACTGACTGTAGCCCCTGTGGGTGTCCAGAGGGTTGGCAACAACTACCAGGTGAGTCTGAGCCTGTTTTATCCTGGGGTGGTCTCACTTTCCAGCCAAGGAACCAGAAATGTTTCAGGAAGATGCAGCCCAATGGAGAGAAAGAATACACAAACACTTTATTTAAAAGAGGAAGGACTTAATTCCAGCTGGCGGAGTGATGGCAGACTAGAATCTAATCTATGCTCCCCAACTGGTTAAGTATTCTCCTTTTTATGTCCAGTCAAAAGTTCCAGCCCCATGGGTTTCTTTCTTATTGGTCAGTTTGAATCAAGCTGGAGAAGTGGGCTCGGGTTTTTACAGACCCCCAGGCTTTTAAAGAATAGGAAGCAAGATTAGTTTCCAGGTCCCAGGAAGTTAAACTTCTACACATTCCTAAGAACTGAGTTACCACAGAGAAGATCTTGTAGGTATGTCCTTGGGACCTCATATAGAAGACCTCTATTCTCTTAGACCTCACTGTTCTTGGGTATCCCTTCTCACTATTTGAAGAGTTCTCTGAAAAGCAAAAAGAAGCCAATGGGTATTATTCATAGGGAACTCTGTAAAGCAGAGAGCAACCCTGAGGGGATTAGTTAAAATTTACAAAACAAAGCAGAGGGCTAGAGGGCTAGATTAAAATAGGAATAAATATATTCAAAGGCAGAAGGAACAAAAGGGCAGGGGGCACCTTAAAGGGGGTTGTGAGAAAGTAGAAGTCATTTGTTTTGCAGAATGAAGGATGCTTGCTGTGTCTGAGACTGTTTCCACAACAGATGTTGATCTTTCACTAGGGTGAAAGCAAATGTAATGAGAATAAGATGGAGTCAGGCAAACTAAAACAAACATGACACAGCTGGTCTGGTCAGTTTAGGTCTTGTCTGACCTTCACCCCATATCTGCCATTTGACACAGCTGGTCTGATCAGTTTAGGTCCTACCTGACCTTCACTGTCTCCCATTCTTACTATTTGGTAAATTTAGCTCCCATCTTGAGTAGTTTTGGTGGATCGATTTAGGAGATTATCTTTTGAAGTAGAATGTTATAATAGGTCACTGAGTTATATAAAGGGTTAATGTGATCTTAGCTTTGAACTATGCAAATTAAGAAAGAATACCATGCACATTAGAGAAAGGCAGCTTTGGGTATATAAGAAGTACAAATTTGAGTAAGGATTGGCAAGCCATTTCAGCCATCCCTCTACTGTTAAGCTTTGTTTTAACTCTTGTAAAGCTTCTTTATGTCTTTCAATAAACTCTGAATATTCTAACACAGCATGTACTCTTTATTTCATACTGGTTGCCCTATCAGCTTATGAAGAAGGGTTGTCAACTGAAAGCCTCTGGTCAAGTTACACCCTGGTGTGGCTTGAAGTGCCTACCTGACAGGAATATGGACAGATTGCCTGTGAGAATGGCAAGCAGGTTTTCTTTTTTCTGGCTTTCTTTTCACAAGGGACAGTTACCCATCCTAGCCAGTTTTTGTGGCTCTGTGTTCATTAGGGGCATGTCTTTCAATTCTTGGTCTGATCGCCAAAGAACCTGCTGTTTAAAGCTTCAGCATGGTTTCATATTGCCCCCAATGTTTTGTTTTTAATTTTAACTTTTTTGCTTTCATAAAATTTTATTTTTATTCACTTTTAATTTTGAAATATTACAGGGATACATGCATTATGTTTACATATTTTGCTTTTGTACATTTTAAGACAAAGTGAAAAGTGAAATAATTTCAGACATAAAATACTTGCAAAGTTGTTCAGAGAGTTCCTATGTACCTTCACCAATTTCCCCTAGTGTTAAGTCCTTGCATAGCAATTTTATACTGAAGAAAACCAGAAATTAACATCTGTATGATACTCTACTAACCGTTTTTAGAACTTAACTATCAATGAAGAAATTTGAGATAGTCATCAAAATAATGTCATAATATAGAGATTGTCACTATTTCACTGGGTGCGATGTCTCATGCCTGTAGTTCCAGCACTGTGGGAGGATACAGTGGGAGAATTTCTTGAGCTCAGGAGTTTGAGACTTGCCTGAGGGAGAGTAGAGACTCTTACTCATGAAAGAAAATGGAAAAACCCAGCTGGGCGCCATGGTGACTGTCTGTAATCCCAGCAGCTTCAGGAGGCTGAGGCAGCAGGATGTCTACAGCCTTAGTCTGAGGTTGCAGTGAGCTATGATGCCACCACACTCTGCTCAGGGCTATTTCCTCAAGGGTATAGGGTGGGTCTCTGTCTCAACAAAAACCAAACAAACAAACAAACAAAAAAAAAAAAAAAAAAGCAAAGAGATTATCACCATTTCACAGGCAAAGGAACTAAAATAAAAGTAAGCTTAAATTCTTATCTCAAGGTCATAGAGGAGTGAAGCATGTTGATTATTATAAGATTGTTGTTTACATCTAAAGTTAACACACTTGTCTCTACACTGTGCTGCTTTTTCAGTAGTGTCAACTATATAATGTTAGCAAATAAATGAAAAAGGAAAAATTATAATTACAATGACTAATATAGTTATCAATATAGTTTATTGTTTGCAGCTCATTATATTTTAGAACTTTAATATGCAGATGTTTTCAAATATCACATGTAAAATTACTTAAGACTTAAATATTTAGGCCGGGCATGGTGGCTTATACCTGTAATCCCAACACTGTGGGAGGTCGAGGCGGGTGGATTTCCAGTGCTTACAGAGTTCGAGACCAGCATAAGTATGAGTGAACCAGAGTAAAAGATGCCGTCTCTACCACCAGGAAAGAACACCGCCCAGTGTTGTGGCGGCGCCTGTAATCCCAGCTACTTGGGAAGCAACAATGGAAAACAAACAAAAAAACAAAAAACAAGGAAACTAAGCAAAGTAAAAGCCAGCTGAAAATAAAGAGCAAAAAAACACAAAAAAAGACTTAAATATTTAAAGAGGTTACATATCATGAATGTCACTAAAGTTTCAAAAATTAGGAGAGCTTGGTCTGTTGATTCTTGATTCTTCTCTTCTTTCTTTCTCTCCAAGCAAAATATATTTCAATATGTATAGGGATATGAATGCTAGGAATTAACTTGGCTTAAAAGACTGTAATTTTTATAACATTATGTATATATTTTTTAATGTCAGACTTAGTGAACATGGCACTTAAAGTTCTTGAAGTGAGAAAATGTGGACCCAGAAGAGTTATATAAATTTTCAAGTGTCACATGGTAAACAAGTCCTATAAAAAATTGTAAGACTATGGTTAAGATTTTCAGATTTCAGTAAAATAGATTAATTGTGTTAAGATGCTAGGCAAACAACAAATAGTCAATAAGTGCTTATGAATGAATGAAACACCAGTTCTCAGTTAACTTCTTAAGAATAAAAGGTATAATGCACTAAGACCTTGACATTCTTATGGGATATATACTGAAATATTTTTGAATCTCAAACCTTATATATTCCAGTATTACAACATTACCCCACAGAACACAGTAGCATATAAAAGAAAAGTACACAGCTATGATTTAATAAAAAATAAATAAATAAATAAATAAATAAGAAAAGTATATGGTTTGGCGCCTGTAGCTCAAGTGGCTAAGGTGTCAGACACATACACCAGAGCAGGCGGGTTCAAATCCAGCCCGGGCCTGCCAAGCAACAATGACAGTTGCAACCAAAAAATAGTCAGGCATTGTGGCAGGCACCTATAGTCCCAGCTACTTGGGAGACTGAGGCAAAAGAATCACTTAAGCTGAGGAGTCAAAGATTGCTGTGAGCTGTGATGCCACAGCACTCTACTCAGGATAATAGCTTGAGGCTCTGCCTTGAAAAAAAAAAGAAGAAAGAAAGAAAGAAAACTATATGATCACTTCAGACTGTAAAATATTTACAGACCAGACTAAAGTTTACTTTTGGATAGAACTGAACATTTAGTGAAATTGTACTACAGACTGTTTTCTTTTTTTTCTTTATTCTGTGTAGACTGCATGGTGGAAACCATGTGACAGATCTGAGACACTAACAAAGGTGACATTTTATTATTTATTTTTAAAAAACTATTTTCAGATTGTTATGGCTTATGTGTTTATGCCTTTTGAAACTCACTTTGAGGGGAAGCACCTGTGGCTCAGTGAGTAGGGCACAGGCCCCATATACTAAGGGTGGTGGGCTCAAACCTGGCCCCAGCCAAACTGCAACAAAAAAATAGCCGGGTGTTGTGGCAGGCACCCATAGTCCCAGCTACTCAGGAGGCTGAGGCAAGAGACTTGCCTAAGCCCAAGAGCTGAAGGTTGCTGTGAGCTGTGTGATGCCACAGCACTCTACTAAGGGCAATAAACTGAGACTCTGTCTCTACAAAAAAAAAAAAAAAAAAAAAGAAAAGAAACTCACTTTGAAACTTAATTTCCATTGTAACAGTAATAAGAGGCAGGGCCTGTAAGAGGTGATTTGGGTCAGAGAGTTCTGCTCTTCTTTCATGAATAGATTAACCCTTCATGGTAATGCATTAATTAGTTAATAAATCAATGGTTATCATAGAAGTGGGTTAGTTATCATAAGAGAAGTTCTGTTATAAAAGCCAGTTTGGTTCTCTTCTGATACCCCTGAGCATATGACATTCAGCACCACTTTATGACTCTTGACTTTAGACATGCCAGCCTCCAGGACTTTAATTGCAGTTTGGCCAAGTCTGGGTTCGAACACACCACCCTCAGTGTATGGGGCCGGTACCCTACTCACTGAGCCACAGGTGCTGCCTTGCTTTCAGGACTTTAAGAAAATATTTCTTCTCTTCATAAATTTTCCAGTCTCAGATATTCAGTTATAGCAATAAAAAAAGGCTTAAAAATTAATTAAGAACCATGATTATTTAAGGCAGGGGTCCTCAAACTATGACCTGCTAGCCACATACAGCCTGCCGAGGACATTTATCCAGCCTACCAGGTGTTTTTGCCGCAGCTGCCTGTCCTGCTTAGCAGCTGACTCGTCCAGGGCTGCAGTGCATGTGTGTGGAATGTGCGCTGCACTCTCCGACTCCCCTCCTTCTCCCTTTCTCTCCACTACTCCTCTCAGTCTCAGGTGAGACTGAGACTTGTGATCAGATGAGTCACAAGCTTGCTTGTGCAGAGCCTGCCACTGCCTGAGGACCAAGGTAAGAACAAATTAGGATTTATTTTTTTTTGAAGTTAGGAGGTCTATTTTTTATTTTTGGCTTGCAGTTAGTAGGGCCTTTTTTTTTGCAGTTAAGGGGGGCCTTTTTTTTTCCAGAAGTTAGGAGGTCTTTTTTTTTGCAGATGGGGGTGCTTGTTTTCATATTAAATATTGTATTTGTATTTGTTCTCTTGTTTTTTTGCAGTTTTTGGCCAGGGCTGGGTTTGAACCCACCACTTCTGGTATATGGGGCCAGCGCCCTACTCTTTTGAGCCACAGGCACCACCACCATTTTGTTTTTTTACTTCAAAATAAGATATGTGCAGTGTGCATAGGAATTTGTTCCATAGGTTTTTTTTTTTTTTTTTTTAACTATAGTCTGGCCCTCAAAGGGTCTGAGGGACAGCTAACTGGCCCCCTGTTTAAAAAGTTTGAGGACCCCTGATTTAAGGTATTTTTTCCTACACAATTTTTTTCTCTCTAAAACTCTTAAGTCCCTCTGGAAGAGGACGTTCCTTGGTTCTTGGCTCCTGTTGCCAAGAATGAACACTGGTACCTAGGCAATGATGGAGTCATCACAATACACAAAGTTACCACCATCAACATACATTTATTGTAGGATAAAAGCAAACACACAAACTATAAGGAAATACATCTCCAGTATTGAGATGGCTCCCTTTCCATGAATAGATAAGAGACCCTGAAGTCTGAGCACATACTGTCTTTTATAGGCTAAATAATAAGCTACCTAGTTTGTCCAGCATTTTCCTTGGCAGAATTGGCTACTGACTCCTGCCTTTAGAGTAATTAACAGATTGGAGTTACATAACAGACTTTTCAACATTGTCTTTAAGAACCCTTAATGTATATGATAATGAGACCTCTAGGGGCTCCTCACTATCTTTTCCAACTGGGGAGCAGTCCCTAGTCTTCACTTGGTTTCTACTTCCCGCCCCTAGCTATACCCCTTAGTCTTCCATCCTATCAAGGAGAGGGTGGATAGTGAGTCTCCACCCAGGCCCAGCAGCTCTCAACCTACTTATCAGGGAGAAAAGCTGGGAGCCGAAGCTGCATGTCTCCCCTCGCCAAGAAGAGGAGAGAATCTGCTGGCTAAGACTGTACCTCTCCCACCCCAATCACAAAGAGTAAAGCTGGGGGCTGAGAATGCACCTCTCCTCCCTCAGGCATAGCGGCCCCTGAGGGTGGGACAGGTCATGACTTGATGCAGTGGCAGCGGTGGCACGGCTGGAGTTCCTCCTCTTCCTTGTGGTGGCTCCTAACTCCCAGGGCCACAGAACATAGCAGCATCCTTCTCAGTGAAGCACAGAGTGAGCCTCTGAGCGGGCCATGAAGAGGTGGGGCCTGAGCCAGGCAAGCACTGCCCCAAAACTCTGACACCTGACTTTTTCTTCAAAATTCTTTTATACAGGCAGTGCCTGTGGTTCAGTGAGTAGGGCTCGGGCCCCATATATCGAGGGTGGCGGGTTCAAACCCAGCCCCGGCCAAATTGCAAGAAACAAACAAATAGCTGGGTGTTGTGGCGGGCACCTGTAGTCCCAGCTTCTCTGGAGGCTGAGGCAAGAAAATCGCCTAAGCCCAGGAGGTGGAGGTTGCTGTGAGCAGTGTGATGCCACAGCACTCTACCGAGGGCGATAAAGTGAGACTCTGTCTCTACAAAAAAAATAAAAATAAAAATAAAAACCTTTTTTCCTTCTCCACTTGTAGTGTAGAAGAGGAAAAAAATCTAATTTGAAATCACTACTACCTTCTATGGATTATAGATACTGTTAAAGTAATGACTGTAAATTAGAGATTTCTTCTTCTTCACATAAGAATGTTCACAGGTTTAATGTATGAAGATAGGTCGAGAACTGAGTTTGGTTTTAGGATTAATAGCCGAACTTTCCAGATATCATGGTCTTAATATCTGTTTTCACCTAAAATTCATATATCCAAACCTAATCATCAATGTGACTGTATTATGTGATACGGGTCTTTGGGATGTGATTAGGCCTTGAAGACAGAGTTTCATGAATGGGATTAGTGCCCTTATAAAAGAGACCCAGAGAGCTGCCCTCACCATTCTGCCATGTTAGAACACAGCAAAAAGAAATCATCTATGAACCAAGAAGTGGGCCCTCACCAAATCTGTTTTGATATTGGATTTCTCAGCCTCCATAACTTTGAGAAGTAAATTTCTGTTTTTTATAAGCTACCTATTTATGGTAATTTGTTAAAGTAGCACAAAAATACTAACACACAAGCCTTGTAAGAAAGGGAATTAAGAGGTAAGAAATAAACCAATAGGGTGGCACCTGTGGCTCAAGGAGTAGGGCGCCGGCCCCAACCCATATACTGGAAGTGGCGGATTCAAACCCAGCCCTGGCCAAAAACTACAAAAAAAAAAAAAAAAAAAAGAAAAGAAAAGAAAAGAAATAAACCAATAACTTGGTAAGAGGTAAAGAATTAGTGTGGTCTGTGAGAAATACCCAATGGCTGAATGCCCAAAAGATCTTTTTTTAATAATCATAATATCTAATTTGAAATAGAAAGGTTTTTGACATTTGATGGAATAATATAATCTTTAATTTATTGTATGCCAAAAGTCATTAAATGTTCTGCATGTAACAGTTTCTGTGGAAGAGGTGAGCAAAGAGGATAGCCTAGTGCTACGTTTGATTCAATTGCAATGTGGATATAGAAGCTGAAAAATTCATAGCAAAGAATGAGAATTAGGTAAAATCAGGGAATCAAAGCTAAAGAGAGATGAAATTACAACCTGCTACTACCTCAGAATTTGTAAAAAAAATCTTGGTGGACGTATTTGTCTTTCCATATCAATGGCAGCCATCTTGTTTATACGCAAAAAGGATGTGTTTTCATTTTAATGGCTCAGCAAGAGTGATTAATCATATGGACAACATTAAGAGATGAACAACAGTAATTGGGAATATATATATGTTAACTATCCCACTAGACTTGCTCATTAAGAGATAGCTGTTGGATACATTTTCTGTAATACTTAAAAATTAGAAGCCTGCCAAAAACAATTTACAAAACACTAATGTATACAGTCAAAATTATGAATATGGAATCCACAGATCCCAAGGATCTGCCATATATCTTTCATTTTGATACATCATGATCAATAATATCTGATCAGTTTTGTAAAATATGGAATCAAAAAATATTTATGATACATGTAGGTACTTATAAAGGTACTAAATATAATGAGCTCTATAAAACAAGTAGGCAGATTTTTAGGTGCAAACTCAAGATCTAGTTAACATAAGGCATGCTACATAAATAAAACACTGAATTGACACTCCCAATAGGTTAGGTCTTTGTTGTATGGTCTAGGAGAACCTCACAGTACTTTGAGTCATTGTATTTGTATACTTATTTGTGCAGTATTTGAGTATTTCCTATTTACTTCACTAAACATGAAGGATCTATATCACTCTTGTTCAAGATTATAGATCAGGCTACATTTTCCTTATTCCTATGTGTGTCCTCAGTGCCAGTTCAATAGTTGGCACATTAGAATTAGAAGCAAATAAAGCCTTGTTGAATGAGTGAAAGAAAATGATAGTTGTGTGAATAGGCCAACATCTAATGTAATCAAGTGTTGAATTATCTGTGGCACATACAAAAATAAGACAAAACATTGTATTAATTTCAGGTTCAGCTAGTAAGAACTAAAGGAATTTTAAATGGAAATAATTAATACTGCAAGTCACATAAAGGCTTCTCTCTGTTGCTTTGTTTTTTAAAGATAGGAAGTACCAAATATGTTTGAAGGCAAAAGGGAAGAGATCCTGAAGTATTGGAAATTAATTTTGCAT
>CAUYRH010002150.1:0-14777 GCA_963574655.1 Perodicticus potto
CTGGCTGGCGACCTGTAGAAGATTGAAATTGAACCCACACCTTTCACCACTAACGAAGATAGACTCACAATGGATTAAAGATTTAAACTTAAGACATGAAACTATAAAAATACTAGAAGAAAGTGTGGGGAACACTCTTGAAAGCATCAGTCCATGCAGATTTTTGCAACATCTAACACCACAGATTAGCAAAAAAGAAGGTACTCATGAAATCAGCATTCCCTGTGGGCCACAGGCTATAGGTTGGACACTCCTGATAGAAGGTGTTTTAAGATTTCTGTTATTTGTATTTATATATAGATATGAAATTTATCCAGTCTAAAACAGAGTTAAAACGTGCACATCAGAAGCAATTTCCTTTTTAGTCGGCAACTCATTGCTTCCCAACACTATAGAAGTACTTTGCACATGGTTCTAGAAAGGACCTCTAAAATGAAGGGTGGCCTGTGAATGTTCTGTAGGAGTGGCTGCCAGTTCAAAATGTCTTTTTAATACTAAGATTTGTGTGCATTTTGCATTTAGTTCTATAATACTGCCATGTTTATTTTAATATAAACATAATGAGCTCCTCACACTTGTACATATAGTAAAACTGAAGCTTCCCAACTGTTTACCTTGTTTACCTGTGGCTTTGACTTTCTCCCCACCACGGGCTCCAAAGGGTGGCGGTAACCCACTTTGAGGAATAAGATTTTTCTTATTCCTCAGTGTTATAGGTCCATTCAGGTTTTCAGTTCTCTATAATTGTTTTTGTCAAGCCAGTCTGCTCATGACCAATATTCATATAGGCAGCAAAAGCTACAAACTCAGCATTCTTTTGGTTACCTAGTTAGGCAGGAGGGCAAACATTCATCAAGCTATTTTTCTGCATTTCAGAATATGATTATGGTTCTTGATTATTTTGTGAACTATGGTCAAAGAATTATTTGAGATACTCATAAATTTGTGTTGTACCAAAGTAATTAGTAGATGGCCATAAAATTTGGCAGTCAATGCCAGTTCCCAATATTTCATTATTTTTAATTTATTTATGAGGAAACTAGAACCAGTCTCCTGCTTGTTTTAATTGCTTAGCACAGGAAGGACTGATTTTGGAAAACCTCCAGCTTAAGAAGATAATAATGAACCCATTTCCGGGAGGAACCCAAGTCTCCAAAGGTGTGTGCTACTTCATCCCAGGGGGATGTCAACTGTGAGCCCTATAGCCCTTTAGTGTATTTCAGAATTCCTCACCAGAACAAAAGCCCAGCTGATAGGGAAGCGAATATGTTCTGTTCTGTGGAGGGAAACAGAGAGAGAAACCCAATTCCAGTGTTTGGAAGTGGGAACGTGAGTGAAAGATATTTTAAGCCTCTTCCCAGTGGGCTGTGTGCATACTTTGTGCATCTCTCCCCAGCCTCACCTTCTGGCAATTCCAAGAGGCAGGTCTGTGGGTCCCAGTCTTTTACCCATGAGGAATGTGACAGGTCCTGTGCAGTGCTGCCTCAGGCTTAATTATGCTCTTCTCGTTATGCTTCTTTCTGTTTTCATTTGCTGATTTATAGTCCTCCTTTTCCTTGCCTCTGTGATTTTATTTTCTTGTCAAGTCACATAAAGGGTTTCTTAGTTTTGCAGTTTCATGGAAACTTGCCTGGCTTGGCAGGATGGAAGGAGACTGGGATTCAGATTTAGCAGTCGTATGGAAGTCCTGACTGATGGGGAGGAGAACGCAGGATCCATGCTGCCAGGTGGTCATTTGATTTCTGGAAGAAACATATTTTGGTGACAAAGATTTCTGGGTTTTTAGAAAGGTGGACTGTACAGAGTAAGGATTAACACAGCATGACTTTTGAATAAACCACCATCCAGAAGAGATCTAGGAATCTAAAGTTGGCATCCAAATATGATTACCCAAGTGATTCAGAGAATACATACTTCATTTACCCATCAACAGCTATTTATTGAGCTGGGCTCTGTTTTAGTTGCCATGAGGGTAGTATTTTACTTTCTTAAAAAAAAAAAAAAAAAAACCTCAAGCACACACATACTTAGATTTAAAATACTTGCCCTCCTCTGAGACATACATTTCTTAAGGGCATCCCTGCTCCCCTCATGTTATAGGCTCCTGCCTTGCACACTGCCTCTTCTGTGTGACAGTGTTCAGAATGTATCTATGAGTTCCACTTCAACAGAGCCAGAAAATGAAAATGAAATGTTTTGAATTCCATCCCACCCCATTCAGGTAACACACTCTCTATCTAAATCCAGTTTATCTGGTATATGTTGCTTTCAGACCTGAATTGTTCAAATAATTAATGTATTCCATAGAGAAAGATGAGAGGTTGAAGGAAACATTTTAATTTGACAAAGAAGTTCAAGTTAGCAGTCTACATTGATTAAACTCATCACATTTCTTTTATTCACAATGTGGGTCTTTGTTGGTTCAGTGTTTCTCCTAAACTAGGAATTAGCTGAAACTATGAATTTAGGAGGCTTTGGTCTGGGCACAAACTTTTAAGACAGCCTGGTTTGTGTGTGTGTGTGTGGTGTGTATGAAGGTGGGGTGATGTGGGGAAAGAGGAGAAATTTCAGCTTTAAAAAAAATTTTTGTTTTGTTTTGTTTTTTTGGAGACTCACTATGTCGCCTCTGGTAGAGTGCTGTGGCTTCATAGCTCACAGCAACCTCCAACTCTTGGGCTTAAGCCTCAGCTTCCCAAGTAGCTGGGACTACAGGCACCCACCACAACACCTGGCTATTTTTTTGGTTGTAGTTGTCATTGTTTGGTAGGCCTGGGCTGGATTTGAACCTGCCAGCTCCAGTGTATGTTGCTGGTGCCCTAACCACTGTGCTATGGGCTCCAGGCCCTAACAGTGTATTCTTATACACTGGTATAAGAATCCTTTTCTCAGCATCCTTGTCACCTTTCTTTGTCTTTTTAACAATAGCCACTTTCAACTAGGGTAAGATTATATCTCGTGTGGTTTTGATGTGCATTTCCTTGATAATAATGATATCGAGCATTTTTCATATTCTTCTAGGCCATTTGTAAGTCTTCTTTTGAGAAAAGTCTATTCCTGTCCTTTGCCCACTCACATTTTAATGGTATTATTTGATTTTTTTGCTATAGATGTTTCAGCTTTTCTTAAAAGCCAAGCCTCATTTTAATTATCAGTAATAAACAGAAGTAACCTTGAGTGAGGAAACAAAGAAGCCTGCTGTGTTTGTTCCAGGGGATACACTATCTTGAGGAAGAGAGGAAGCCTGTGCTGGCAGAGATACAAATATTAAATTTCTACCCTTTGATGATTCTTCAGCTTTCTCTGCTGACAGGTGCTCTCCTTGACATTAATCTGGAATCTTCTCACATGCAACTTGATTCCCAGCCATTTCTGCACACCTTGTGCATCGGTCACTTGGTAATACAAAATGACTGGTGTCCCCAGTAGTCCCAGCTTTACCCCTGGACAGGTCAGCCCCTTCATTCCTGGCCCTACGGACTACCCCCTACTCCTGCATCAGATCTGGGCTCCTTCTCTTCTAAGCAGGTTCTTCCTCCTGTCTTTTATAGATTATGTTTAGTGGGTAGATTCTCATTCAGGCTGACATAGAAAATCAAAATCAAATAAATATATACCAATTATATATGGTTCTTTTTGGGAGGCAGGAGTAGGTAGGGAGTAGGTGAGTTCCTGTCTTCCAGGAAGATAGTATTCATCCTTTTCTTTTATAGTCATTGTTGACTGACTGATGCTATAGCCAGGAGGGGCAGAAAAATGAGTGCCATCCCATTTCAAGCCAAAGTAATATAGCTAACAATTATTCTAGAGAAGTTACAACCAAGGGTTGGTGTGGGATGATTTATGCAGATTAGCCAATGCCAGGTGATATACTATAAATAGAAACCGGAAGGAATAAGCTTAGTAAGAAAAGAGGATAGGCAGAATTGCTGAGTATGGGCAGGACACATGTTATTTCAGGCCTGGTAATGATTTTAATCTACAGTGTTGCTCATTCTCAATGTTCCAATAGAAGCCCATAAAACAGCCACAGGCTCACCCCAAAGCCCTTAGTTATTACTGCACAATACTGTAATAGAGCATCACCCAGGAATCAGAGAGTACCTGTCTTATAGTAAATTGTAATTCAGTTCTCTTCAGTGTTGAACTTGTGTTTAGTTAGTGTAGTCTTTTGAAAACATAAATTGTATAATATTGACCCTCCTTAAAAATCACTGGAAGGATTCTCTTTGTGTTTAGAATGAAATCCTACTCCTTTCCATGGCCTTCAAGGCCCTATGGGACCTGGACCTGCCTCAGCACCTTCACTGGGCAGCCTTGCTCTCTCCTGCTCACCACTCTCCAGCCATCTGGCCTCCCAGATGTTCTTCCAACAGCTCAGCATTCATTGCTTAGGGTCATTGCATTTGCTCTTCTCCTTGCCTGGAACATGCTTTTCCAGGAACTTTTCTGGTTTTTCATTCTTAAATTCTCAGCTCAAATATTATCTTCTGTGAGAAGTTTCTCTCAATATAGGCCCCAGCCAGGGCTTTTTATTGCATCGTCATCTTCTGCAGAGTATTTATCTCCATCTTCAATTGTCTTATTACCTGGCGTGTGGCCTTTCTTCCCCAAAAGCCCTGAGAGGAGGATCTTCAATCTATGAGAATTGGGCATGAAGATTTTTTGTTTGAATGTGCGAGTGAATAAATGAATTGAGGAATACTGCGTAGTCACAGATCTGTAGATGAAATATAACCTCATAGCTGTTGAGGACTTCAGGGCCCAGTGGCTGGAGTACACTTATTTACCTCCTGAAAACAGTTCTACTTAGGTTGACTCTGCACTAAGGTGTTCTTCCCACCACTGAGAAGGCTCAATTCTAGACAACATACAGGTTCTATGTAAATTCATGTTAGCCACAGTTGTTGAATCTAAATTTAAAATGTCAGAAAATATCTTTGTAAGCAATGAAAAAATCAAATTTGGGAGGTTAAGTACAAAAAAGATAATAGTGAAAAAAATTACAAAGCATGGACATAGCAATATAACAGCTGCTTTGGTGGTATTATTGTTTCCTCATTGTGATTGGCAGACGGTCCGGCTCTTCAGAGTAACCCAACGTTAAACATTAACTCTGACATCTTCTCTAAGAGGGATGAGCAATGAAGGCTGTGCCTTTCCAGATTGCCTGCTTAGTTTTATTTAATAAGGACTTGCATAGCATTCACTAGGTGCCACTTTTCTAAATACTTGACAAACACCTTGACAGGTTGAGCTCTCTGGAAGCAAGAGTTGAGACAGTTTGGGGTATGAGATGCTTATTAGGTATTAGCACCTTTGAAAGGGAGAGAGAGAAGGCAGGGGCAAGTCAAACTGCAGCTCAGACACAGCAAAGCCTCAGCCAGTCTGACAGAGTATCCCATGACAGGTCAAAATGACCAGACCTTTGCCCGCACACTGGCCTCACTCAGTCATCAAGTGTGGGCTCCCCCGGAAGGGCATGGCTTTAGGCAAGCCAGCTCTCTGCAGACACACTGGGGTTGCTGGGAGCTGGAGGTGTTTGTCTGCTGTCTGTAATCCTCGTAGCTGAGCACCAAGTCTTTCCTTGAAGCAGGATCCAGGTAGTGCATTTCTGGGTCTATTCAAATGTTAACACATTTGACGCTTGTGACAACCCTATGAGGTTGGTGCTTTTATTATTCCCATTTTACAGATGAGAAAACTGAGGCACAGAGAAATTAGGTAACTCCCTAAACTAGGTCAGATAGTAGAGCTGAGATTTGACCCAGGCAGCAGTGTGGCTCTAGAATTAGACCTCTCAATTATTCAGCAATGGGGTGTTATTTCATAAAGAGGGTTGAGGACAGCCTAATAATAACAGTGGAAGTATTGACAGTGTGAAATGTACTCACGTTAATGCTTTTGTTTTTGATTTAATTCTTTGTAAAATGGGTGTTTGCTTAGTCTGGTGCATTTATTAAGAAAAACTTCACAAGGTGACAATGGGAGGTTGTCTACTGCATTAAAATATTAACTCTTGTTTGTAAAAATCTAGGAATCAGACAAGAGGCTGAGGCACCATGACTGGGCTTGAATTCTAGGACAAGATGGCATATGTTGGGGTTCTTAAGATGCCCTGGGAAGAGGAATGGTCCCCTTTGGAGTTTAGGGCAAGAGAATTTGTAAGTTATAAAGGTTATAAAGTGCAGGGTGAGGGGGCCACTTCTCAGCTCTGCCTGCATAGAAGTGAAGCGTTAGCAGAGCAAAGGACCTGAGAGAAAGCAGCAGCATTGGGTGGCAGAAGGTAAAGGAAGATGAGAAGGGTTTTGTGGAAGTGAACAGCATGGGAGCTCTGTAAGGCGGTACAATACTGTGTAGGAGCATGAGGGCAAAAGAGGGTGTCAGAGCTGGGGCCATTGGCTGGGAGTGGGGTGCTGCTCAGGGGGAAATGTATGACCTCAGACTCAAGAGAGAAGGCCAGAGGAAATCCAGTGGCTGTAGAACATTTCCCCATTCCCTTTGTGGGAATTATAGTCACATATAATCTTTTAAAGATATTTAAAAATCATTTCCTACATTATGGGATTAGACTTCTTGTCCTAAAGACTGGGCTTAGAGAAGGAAGAAATCTAAGGACAGCAAGTTTTATTTTGGATGATCCAAAATACGCATTTCTCCCCAATTTACAATTCTATTTTTGTCTAGAAGAGTTCATGTAATAGGAGTCATTATCCTTAAGACTTTTAGCTCCAATAGGATTAACTGGTTTCACGTTCTTTTTCTGGAATTTGGTGAAATCCCCTTACTGAGCCCAATATAAAAGTTGTGTTTTAATCCCTCGTTACTTTTATTTGTATATAAAACATGGTCCAAAAGTTGGGAATGAAATCTTGGTAGTAAGTGCTCTTTGCAAAAATAGTAGAGCAGGGATAAAATTCAGCAACATGATATATAAACTTCCCAACACACCCAATGTATCTTCTGAGCTAAGGGGATGAAAAGATTCTACTTGGGGTCTGGATGAAGGTTATTCTTATTACTGAACTGATTGTGTCACCATGGTTGACCCTTACGTTAACAGGTTCTTTCCCTTGTGACATGTTCTATCACATTCTTCTGTGGACATTTAAACATGATTTATTCATTTACCCATGTTCACAACACATAAAACCATTTTAGAAACTTGCCTTATAGCCCACAGCATAACAATACTCTAAATAATTCATAAAGCAAAGTAAATACAAGGTGTTTAAAAAGTAATGTAGAACAACTAAAAGAGAACTCATGATGCCAAATACAGATCTTGCTAGGCAGATACTCAAACTCACTTTCCTCACTGAACTGAATTGGGAGAGTGTAAAGAGATAGAGCATATCTGGAGCACAATGTATTTCTGATATCAGGAAGATGAGCATGGTTTCAGAGGAAACTAGCTGTTTCCTGGAGTACGTGGTTTGCATTTGAGGCGGGAATAAATTATTTATTTCCGAACTCTAGCATTTCATTGAAAAGATTTTCCATAACCCAGCAGTCCTTATGAAGGCAGAAGCAGGAAGCAGTGTGGACGGTCGTGGGCTAGCCTCCCTGTGGACTGCAGCCGTGGAGGAGGGAAAGGAGGAGTCTTGGAATCCTATATACTCCTTCCTGGCCCTTTCATGATTCTGCACTAACTGCCTTTCTGCAGTCATTTCTCAGCTGGACATAGTTAGTGGGACCTAGTGAAAATAAGGCCCAGACCAGGGAGCACAAAAAAATGTAGATTACATGGTGGTTTTATTTTTAGTTTTTGAGAAACCTCCACGCTGTTTTTCATAATAGTTGTACTAACTTACATTCCCACCAACAGTGTCTAAGAGTTCCTTTTCTCTGTATCCTTTTTTTTCTTTGTCCTTTTGATGATAGTCATCCTGAGGTGAGATAATATTTCATTATGGTTTTGATTTGCATTTGTCTGAATGAAATATCATTCTATATTCCATAAATATACCCAATTATTATGTGTCAACTAAAACAAAAAGAAAAAAGTGATTATTTCAGGATTTTGAGGTGCTTATATTTAATTCTTGGTCATTGCATTTAGAAGCTACCCCTGCTTCCTTGCCTTCCAATTCCAAGACTGCTTGTCTCTTCCAAGATCTGGATTCAGTATCAAAAGATGAACTGTTTCACAGAGTGCTACACTCACCAAAAAAAAAGAAAACATATTTTTGTGAAAAGTTGAAGCATCTGACCACTCAGAGGTGAAACTGCTGGATAATAAGGTACACATATCTAGTACATGTAGTTTTATAGATACTGCTAGGTTCCTGTCCACTGTGGCTGGACCAGCTAAATACATTTTCTGCTTCCATGTATGATGATGCATCTCCACTCAGCTAAACTAACCACAGGACAAATACATTTTGCTTTTCTAAAAAGCAAAGACAAAACCACAATAGCAAAGTCACCAAAAATTCAATCTCTAAAAGATATTTGGCCATGGGTAGGTCCAAATTGCATCCAATGGGTATTCGGTATGGACCCTTGTCCTGTGCCTCTTCCCTGCCATGCAACCCGCACACATATTGTTCTAGAATTAACTGTACACTTCTTTCATGAGATAACATTCAAGCCACACAAAGACAGCAAGGTCAATGAAGGCTGGAAGGGAAAATGAGTGTGGTTCATAAAACCAAGATGTACTTAAGTTTTAACAAGATTAACAAGTGTTGTTGAAAAGAGCTACCTGGATTGAGTCATGGGTGGGTAGTGGGGGAAGAGGGCTGTGGGTCGGGATGGGAGGGTTGTGGAGAGAAAGATCCTTGCTCAATTCCCTTGGCTTTGCTGTCTCACCACAACCACACAAATGGAAAACTCTTGAAAGCCTTGCATGAAATTGCAATAAAGCTCTTTGGAAAATGATTGTATTTTAAATGATTATTTCTCTTGAACCTTTGTAGAAGGAATGAGTTGTTAGTTTTCACTGTTATTTGCTGTTAACCTTTCTTTTATCTGCCTGGTTAGGAAGGTTATATCTGAAGCTTATCCAGGTTCTTAAGTTCAATTCATTTAATACTTACTAAACTCACAGTAGACTCTTTTGCAATAATCTCCACTAAAAAAACTATAGTGGATTCAGCAACAGAAACCTGAGGGAGATACTCCTTCCTCTTTTCAGGTTCATGTGTAAATTCATGAATGAGTGGAATGCACTAAATTGTAGACAAAACTTATGACTCGAATGTCTACCATTATTTTTGTCTCTGTGCAAAAGCAGTTTTTCCAGATCAGTGTTTTTAGCTTTTATGACATCTGCAATTTTCAGAACACATCATGTTTTATATTTTGTATGCTTAAAGTTGGCTTTACATGTTCAATAACTACATGACCTCAGGAATATTGGGCAATCCCTCTGTAAGCAATTTGCTTAATTCTATATACAGAAGAAACTCCCAAAGATGTGCTAGGTACATATGTGAATTGCAATATAGGTAGGTAAACAAGTACACGTTGATTTAGATGCTTGATTTGAGGGTTATATCTACGTAGAAGATACAAGTGCTCTGCCTGTCAACACTTTTTCATATTCATTCATTCTCCTTTTCTTCCTTATAAACAGAAGAGGCAATTTGTCCCCTAAAAATATTCTACAGACTTTCTTGCTGTTCAGGGTAGTCCTATAACATTGTTACGGCCAATGAGATTTACATCAGAAAAGTGTTTTCCCCAGAAAAAGTAGGCATGTGCCTTTTGCACTTTGTTTTTCCTCTTCCTTTCTTACTGGAACACTGGCATAAGGAGGGTAGAAGTTATGTGCTAATTATGACAGAGCAGAAACGTGGGATGACTTTGGTCTGTGATGGCCAATCTTGGAAAACTGACCTCTAGACTTCTTATTTGAGTGACATAAACCACCTTTCATGCCCCTGTAGCAAGGTTTCTGGTTCATGCAACTGAAACACTTGATAGATGTTTCCTAACTTCCTGAGAGGAGAGTGCTTACCTAAGAGCCCTGCCTCTAAGCAAGGGTGGCTCCAATGTCCCAAGAAGTAACTGCATTTAGGGTTTGAAGAAGACTAATTTTCAAATATCCAGAGGATTTGCTTAACCTAAAGCAAAGAAGAAAGCTCTGGAATTCCTCTTACTCATTGCTTTCAGTGATCATTGTGACCCAAAAGGCAGGAAGATATTTGTCTGATGGCTCAACTTGACAGATATTTTGTGGAAAATAACTTTATGAAGTCTGTCTGTGTATTCCTGGCCATATTTATTTCATAGGTTCTCTCTTCTCCACCTTGTCTCGACAATCCAGTCTTATAAATAAGTTCTTTTAGTAAATAAATAAGAACATCAAAAACAAAAAAACAGTTTCTTACTCTGCAACACCAAATAATCCAGCTGACGTAGTATGTGTACGTCTGTGGGTGTACAGGTGAATGCTTGGGCACATCCATTGCTCATACAAGTTTTTAGCATATAGGGAAAACCCAGTTTTTTTTTTAAAGTTAAGGTTCTAGTGTAAATAATGCAACATTCATTTTACTTTGGTGGATAGAAAAGGGCTTGAGGACTGAGAGGACAAGAATTCAGAGTGGTGGATTGCATTTGAATTTCCTGATAAATCCCTTTCCACTTCAACAGAAAAAGAACAAGAACTGTTGGTAGAACAACCAATAGTTTCGTCTGAGTGAGATGTTTGCGACTCATTTGTGACAAGGCTGGAAAGGCAGATAGAGATCACTATAGGGTGCCTTGGGTTACCAGCTTTGGGAATTTGAAATTTACCATTTCCTAAAGGTTTCCTCAGATATCCAGGGCAATGATGTGTTTCACAAAAGAAGGTTCCCTGGTCAGATAAATTTGGGAACTACACATGCTATATCCCTCCCTCTTGAAAATTCACATTGTGTACTTGCGTATTAAAGGGTGAAGTTCTGCATTAGAGGAACTGGTTAAACTCAATCTAGAATTCCTGCCTGGATAATACCTTTTAGCAGGTATTTGCTTTAGAGGGTGCTGTGGGGATCGTGGGGAGTCATTGGAGATCTTAAAAAGAGTAATGTTAGCAGATGTTTTAGAAAGATTTATCTGAAAACAATATACAACCTAGATTAAAATTTGAGGAGGGTGCTTGAAATAAAAACCAGAGAGGTAAGGAACCACAAGGTCAGGACCTCCTCAACCTGGCTTCACATCAGAATCATTTGGAGACTCTATTGTACTTCTGAAGGTTCTGATTCAGTAGGCGTGGGTGGAGAGAGAGAGAGAGAGAGAGAAACAAGCTAATGTGGAGAATGTATGAGTCCAAGCTAATTTCTGAAGGCTGTGATAGTCCAGTTGAAAGTTAATGATGCAGCTGGGATAGAAGGAGTGGGAATGAGGAGATGAGGATACAGTAGACAAAGTGAGGCAAGAATCACATGCCTTGGAAAGTGGTTGAACATGAGGGGAAATAAGAACAGGGAGATATTCAAGTGTTTTCCTGCCTGGGTTACTTAGGAGAATGATACAGTGTCACTGAAAGAAGTTAAAGATTAGGAGTATAAACAGTATTTTGAGGGAAGTAGATGCTTTGCTTTTGGATATATTTAAGCCAAAATGCCAAGCATTCATGCAAAAGAGAAGTAAGTGATCTGGAAACACACACGGAAAATATCCAGCACAGATATTTTGGCATTACGATATTTTAGAGTGACTGGTGATATGAAGCTTTACAAATAGATGCAAGATAGGAATCTTCATTCAGGTTGAATGTTATTGAAAGCCATTGACTTCACATGGGTTAGTCTTTAAATTGAAACAAAATATTATGTTAATGCTATTATTTGATCTTGTTTAGGAATCTGGATAGGAGAATTTATTCCTTGCCTGAAGGAAGTTTTATTATGCCAAAATTTCAGAAGCAAATAAGAAAGAAGCATTTTAAATCTCAGAAGTTAGTAAGAAAGCAAAAGGGTAACCAAATGGAAGCTGTCCAGGAATGTTGACAAGGAAAGGAATTATAGTGAGTCTACCCCAGAGTTTCTGATTCAGGATGCTGAGGTGGATCCTGGAAATTTGCGTTTGTAACAAGAACTCCAGACCCATGGAACTATGGACTGTTGTTTAGAATGATTGGAAAACAGGAGCTTCAGAAAGAAGCTTCAACCTCCCAGATGTTAATGGAATCTCTCCAATGGAAATGCTAAACTTAAAGGTGATAGAACAACTCACTGGGAATAGGGATTTTCTTGCCTTAAAAACCAATGTTTCAACCTATAGTTATCTATGACATCTAATAACAGTAACAGTTCTAATATTAAGTACTTCCTACAAAGCAAGCCCTGTCCTAAGTATTAAGCATTCATTATTTTACTGAATCCTTTTAACAACCTCTTGAGGTACTGTTAGTATCCACATTTTACAGATGAGGAAATGTAGGCTTAAGGAGATTAAGCAAAAGCTAGGGAAATTACCACCGTGGTGTTCTTTAGGTCCTGAGCTTTCTAGCCTGTCCTTTTTTTCTCTTCACCTTTCAGAGTTTTCTTATGTTTGTTTTATATACAATATCCAGGTCTTTTAGTTGTAACTAGCAGGAGAAATAGAGAAAAGTCTGTTTATTTCATCTTCCTGGAGGCAGAAGTATTTTAAAACATTTTAAAGTAAGAAATGTGGTCATATTTCATCACTCTTTAGTATGTTGCTATAACTCTCCAATCTTTGGATATGTTCATAAATATTCATATATAGTTATAATCACAGTTTATAGCAGTATGATGATGTAGTTAAGAACTTGGGCTTTGGAGACAAAGATGTTTGAGTTCCAACTCCACAACTGACCAGCTGTGTGAGCTTGAGTAAAGACTTCTTTCTCCACCCAGCAGTATTGAGGTACCCCTCCTCTTCCTTGCTGGTGGGTATCAGTCAGGACCATTGTGTCAGTGATGACAGTGTGAGTAGTTAGAACTCCCACTCCTGCCCAGCAATAACAAAGACCCTTCCTTTGGTTCAGAGGAGAACCTGAATTTCTACCTCCACCTACAAAGAATGAGTTGGTATTCCTTCCTTTCTCCTGTGAGAGCTGTATCAGAAAAAGTCAGCAGTGGCTCAGCGCCTGTGGCTCAATGGGATAAGGTGCCAGTCACGTACACCTGAGCTGGCGGGTTCGAATCCAGCCCGGGCCCGCCAAACAACAATGACGGCTGCAACCGAAAAATGGCCGGGCATTGTGGCCAGCGCCTGTAGTCCCAGCTACTTGGGAGGCAGAGGCAGGAGACTCGCTTGGCCCCAGGAATTGGAGGTTGCTGTGAGCTGTGATGCCACAGCACTCTATCCAAGGTGACAGCTTGAGGGCTCTGTCTCAAAAAAAAAAAAAAAAAAAAAGATTCAGAGTCTATAATATGAACAAATCCAGGATTCAATCAAAATCACTCATCATACCAAGAATCAAGGAAGATCTCAAACTGAATCAATTAAATCATAGAATGTGCTCTCTAAACACGATGGAAGAAAATGAAAAATCAATAACGGAAAGAAAAATGTTTGAACACTTGGAAACTAAACAATGTACTTTTAATTAATACGTAGGGCAAAGAGAAAGTCTCAAGGGGGAAAAAGGAATACACTGAACTCAATGAAAATGAAAATATAGCATATCAAAATTTGTGGGACATAGTTAAAGAAGTACTGGGAGAGAAATTTAACATAGATATTAGAAAGAGGAGGGCCAGGTGCAGTGGCTCACACTTGTAATCCTAGCACTCTGGGACGCTGAGATGTGTGGATTCCTTGAGCTCAGGAGTTTGAGACCAGCCTGAGCAACAGTGAGACCCTGTCTCTAAAAATAGCCAGGTGTTGTGGTGGGCACCTATAGTCCCAGCTACTTGGGAGGCTGAGGCAAGAGGACCTCTTGAGTCCAAAAGTTTAAGGTTGCTGTGAGCTATGATGGCATAGCACTCTATCGAGCACAATGAAATGAAACTCTGTCTTAAAAAAAAAAAAAAAAAGGAAATTCTCACACACATAACCTAAGCTTTCACCACCAGAATCTAGAAAAAGAAGAGGAAAAAAAACCCACAAAGGAAGCACAGGGAATAAAATTGTAAGGTAAGAGCAGAGATCCGTAATAATAAAAAGAGAGAAGCAATAGAAAAGAAAATCAATGCAACCAAAACTGTTTCTTTAAAAGGATCAATAAACCTGACAAGCCTCTATCATAAAGAAAAAAGAAAAAGAAGGTACACATTACCAATATCAGGAATGAAATGAGATATTACAGAACCTGGAGGCATTGAAAGGGTAATAAGGGAATACTATGAACAACTCTACACACGTAAGTTGGACACCTGAAATAAAATATGCCGACTCTTTGCAAAAGCACACACTGGGTGGTGCCTGTGGCTCAAAGGAGTAGGGTGCCGGTCCCATATACTGGAGGTGGTGGGTTCAAACCCAGCCCCAGCCAAAAAAAAAGTACATACTATCACAACTCACCCAATATGAAATAGTTAATTTTAATAGCCCTATAACTTTAGGAAAATGAATTAGTAATTTAAAAAATTCTCCCTCGGCTCGGCGCCTGTGGCTCAATGGGCTAAGGCACCAGCCATGTACACCTGAGCTGGCGGGTTTGAATCCAGACCGGGCCCGCCAAACAACAATGACGGCTGCAACCAAAAAATGGCCAGGCATTGTGGCCAGCGCCTGTAGTCCCAGCTACTTGGGAGGCGGAGGCAGGAGACTCGCTTGAGCCCAGGAATTGGAGGTTGCTGTGAGCTGTGATGCCATGGCATTCTATCCAGGGTGACAGCTTGAGGCTCTGTCTCAAAAAAAAAAAAAAA
>CAUYRH010002160.1:0-24130 GCA_963574655.1 Perodicticus potto
ACAGCTCACAGCAACCTCCAATTCCTGGGCTCAAGTGAGTCTCCTGCCTTCACCTCCCAAGTAGCTGGGACTACAGGCGCCCGCCACAATGCCTGGCCATTGTTTGGTTGCAGTCGTTGTTGTTTGGCGTGCCTGGGCTGGATTCGAACCCGCCAGCTCAGGTGTACATGGCTGGCGCCTTAGCCCGTTGAGCCACAGGCACTGAGCCAGTACATGATTTATTTCAATTGGAGAAATTCTGAAATGAGGGAAGCTGGGCTCAGCCCCTCGCTCTCCTCCTCCTTCACCTTTCTGCTCCCAAACTGGGGCTTATACCCACCCCTCCACCCCCCTAAATGTGTCTGGAATCAAACCGGGTGGGGGTTGGGGAGTGAGATAGGGATCTCCCATTCAGGGCTGGACAGGGTCCCCCCATTTTCAAGGCCTAGGAAAGCTCAGTAATCTGTTTCATCACAGACTCCAACTATAGGCACAAACAGGCCCTTTCCAGGTCACATTCTCTGGTCTCCAGCAAGGAAAAAAAATCAGCCTGATTGGCATCTCGGCTGGGTGGTTCCTCCTGGAGTAAGGAGCATTCACCCTAACGCTTCACCTGGGGCAAGGACCGACAGAACCTCACTCTTTTGCTAACTTTAGGATTAATTTCTGCCTGCAGGCTCCTGGCTAATTATGACCTATTCTTTTTTTTTTGAGGCAGAGCCTCACTATGTCATCTTTGGTAGAGTACTGTGATGTCACAGCTCACAGCAATCTCAAACTCTTGGGCTTAAGCCATTCTCTTGCTCCGCCTCCCAAGTAGCTGGGACTACAGGCACCCGCCACAACACCTGGCTATTTTTTGTTGTAGTTGTCATTGTTTTAGCTGGCCTGGGCTGGGTTTGAACCCACCAGCCTGGGTGTATGTGGCCAGTGCCCTACCCACTGAGCTACGGGCACTGCACAGTTATGGCCTATTCTGAACTTACATTCCCCCAAACCCCTCTGCCAGCAGGATAGGAAAAGCAGTGTACTCACACGTGTAATCTTAGCACTCTGGGAGGCAAGGCGGATGGATGGCTTGAGCTCAGGAGTTCCAGACCAGCCTGAGCAATAGTGAGAGCCCATACTTTAAAAAATAAAAACCAAGAAACAAAGAAGGCCCCAATGGTTACCTACTTGGGTACCCCCTCTATAGCCAGAGGTTCTGTTCCCCTTCTTCCCCTTATCCATTTCTTTATCTTACCAAAAACTATGTCCCTTTGCTTATTCTCACGGTCGGGGTTTCATTCTTCAAAACCCGCCCCCCTCCCGAGATCAGGGACCAACACTGAGAGAAATTCTGGCTACAGGGGCACTGGCTGACAAAGAGGTGGTTTTCCTCATGAGACATGCTCATGCTTTTTGATTATTTCTAGAGTCTGTGTTGAACAAAATTTGTTAACCTATTATGCCATTGTTTTAAACAATTAATGATTTAACTGTCAGTCAATCTTACGTAATATCTATCATAATATATACTACATATGTGGTTGTATATACTATGTAACCATGTATACTATCATCATAATGAATGATAGCATAATTATAAGAATTAAATGAGAACTAAAGTGAAAAGTCCCGATATAGCAGCACATCTGCAGTCCTGTAATATTTCTGACGTTTGCACTTTCCCGTGGACCATCTGGTTAATGCTGGGATAATAAAGTGGGAGAAGGAAGGAGACACTGGGGGGTGCCCTCTCTGGCTACCTCCCAATCTGTGAGACAGGAAGAGACAGGGGCAGAGAGAGGTGAGGTGAGCCGCCAGATGATAGATGGACACAGGCACAGGGGACAGAATTTGACAGGGGTTTGCAAACAGTTCAAGCAGGGAAGACAGTGTTAAGTGCCAGCCTGGGGTGTCCCCATCTCTGATCCTCTGTCCTGGGCACAGCACTGGCCCTACTGTTACAGCAGCCTCAGGGCAGGGGCCTATCCTAGGGGGTGTGGGGGGAACAGACAACCTCCTGGGGAGACAGAACCTGAGGGAGAGGTGTGGCTGTGGCCAGGCCTAGAAAGAAATGAAGCCGCCTAGGGTTCTGGGACTCCCCCGAAATCGCCTCTGGTCTTCCGTCCCCAAGCCCAGCCCTAGCCGGAGGGGAGAGACGGAGTGAAGTAGGATGGCACCCTGCTTTCCTAAAAGGTGGCAAATCCTGATCCAAAGCCTGTGTTTAAGTACTATACTTTCTGCTCTCTAAAGCAATAAAAGTTAGACTGCCTGAGAAAGGTCCCACTGTTGCTTCGCGTTTGGCCTCAGGGTGGATTCTTATAAGGAGTTAGCGGCTTCAGGAAGCCCCGGTGCCCAGGAGGCTGTGAATGGGAGGAGACCTCCAGTCCCTCCTCCAAAAAAGACAGATAGTTTGCCCTGTGCAATTTTCTCTTGACTTCTGTTACTTATTCTGTCTAGAATTCATTTCCTTAATTCTGACCCGGGAAGGGCGAAGGAAGTCTTTTTTAAAGTGGGAAACTTACCAAGTGGCTCCATATGCCTGGCAGACAGTGGCCATAAACCAGATTCATTGCTTTATTGATCATTTACATAAAAAGAAATCTCATATTGCCTCCAGAGGAGTCAGGGCCTAGGAGGCGACTCTTCTAACAAAAACTGACTATACAGATTTGAAAATCTCCCACGGTTGTGCTTCTGAAGGGGCTTTTCATGTGCTCCCCCATGACCCTGCACAGGTCGTCAGGAGCGTCTGTCCTGCTTTGGCATCACCTCGTGCTGTCGGGACAGAGGTTCGGCGCTGCCTTCTTTGCAGGGGAAGCAGGCGACCCCTGAGACCCACGCCTCCTTTCTGTGTCTGGTTCTGAGCGCCCCGGCTGGGATGTGTGTGTAGTTTGCCCTGGGACCTTCATGCTGCTGGGCGTGCTGGGGGGTCCCTAGAAGCAGCTGCACCAGAGTTTCTTATACTGGATTGATCTGGAAGCCTGACTCAAGCTCCAACATTGACTGACGCCAGTCTGCAAATATGAAGAGTGTGCGAGCTGGGGAAACCCCATCCCGGGATTTACAGCCCAGTCCAAGAGGTGCAAGTGCCAATGAGCGTGGGATCCATGGGGCTGGGTGGGGCTGGAGGATAGCCAGAGCAGGCTGGAAGCTTCTCTGAAGGGGGTGGTAGTGCATGCCCACCTTGAAAGAGGATGAGGAAGGGTGGTCCCGAGAAGGCAGAAACCTCCCAGGGCTAGGTTTACCCAGAGGAGGGGTCTAGATCTAACCCAGGGAGGACGGAAGCCAGCCAGAGGCTAAAGCAGGTGTGATCTGGGCTTGACCAAGCCTTAGTGAGGCAGGGGGTAGGGGCTGAAGGAGATTCCAAATTAGCAGCGGGATGGACAGAAATGCTGGGCCCTAGGCGGGCAAAGGACTCTGTAGGACTCGGAGGTGTGAGGACTGGCTGGAGGAAGAAGGCCCAGGGTGCCCCTGGGGGGAGCACTTAGAGTCCAGGGCACTCAGTAGACAGATATGTCCCCCTTCCCCCAGTGGGACCCTAGAGGAAGAGCAGGCGCTGTGAGTTCTTTTTCCAAGGGGGTTACTCAGCCGAGCAGGTATGGGCATGGATAAGGCCACCCAGGAGCACTAGGGTGAGAGAGGGAGAGGCCAGGCACAGAGCTGGGTGTCCCCAGGGCTTTAAGGTGGACAGAGGGGGAGATAAGTCAGGAAGGAAACACAAAGCAAATTGGCAGTGACTGCAATGGAGGTATGCATGCGTGCTTGAGGGTGCAAGGTGTCAACCACCAGACACTATTGTTTCTCAAAGTCAGGTTTTTTAATATAATACATTCTCATCAAATAGTAACAGCAGTAAATAAACACTTGGAAAAAACAGGCAGGTATCCCCTTATATCTGAAGAAAATAAGTCAAAGTATTCTACATCCTAGAAGGGAGACATCTATTAATCTCCATGGTTAGACAATTCAGGGACAACTTGGAAATTTCTAAAGTCATTTCCAAAAAATCAATGGCAACAGGTTGAGACACCTACTACAGAGGGTGAAATGTCTGTATGTACATCAGTTTTTATTAACAGGGCTTGGGTTGCACCTGTATAGCATGACATTCTTGTCTTTAGCCTTCAAGGAAAAGAAAAAGTCTTTTCCATTTGCACTAGGTTGAGATATTTCACCAGACACTGTCGATGGAGGCCCCCACCCTGGGAAATTTCTCCTGGTTGATTAAATGGATGTTTAGTGTGTCAGGCCATCTAAGAGCAGAGTGGGTGGGGCCCACTCACACTGGGTGAGGGCAGGTCTCTCTTACTTAAGGGCACTCATTCAAACACCCTCACAGACCTATCCAGAAACGATGCTTCACCAGCTAAGTATCCCTTGACTCAGTCAAGATGACATCTAAACTTAGTGATCCAAAGTGCTTTCCAATTTGGGGTAGTTATAAACCGAGGTTAGAGTCATCATTTTATAGCAGAAGTGTTTCTGCAGAGAAGCGATTGTCCGTAGAATAAGTTGCTGCCAGTTGGGTTCCTGGGTTCTTCTGTTTGACACTTGGGACACACACGGCTGTCACCAGTCCTGCAGGAATTCCCCGTTTCTCACATCCTAGAAGACACTGGTTGTATATGCCTTTGTGTTCCTCTGTTTGGGAAAAAGAAAGTAAATAGTTTTGATTTTATTCCATCACCTGTGATTAGGAGTGAGTAAAGATTTTTTTGATACGTTTTCTTGTTAATCGTTTGTTTCCAAAAGACTCATCGATATTTTTCAATAGTTTGATAAGTTTTGTTTTTATAATCTGTTTTCCAGTTTACACACAAAGTCCTTCTTTTTGTTGCACAAGTTTATGAGTTTGGGCAAAGGCATAGTCATGGAATCACTGTGCTATCAAGATAAAAAGCAGTTCCGTCACCCCCAAATTCCCTCCCGATGGGCGCTTCTTTGCAGACTCTTACCACTCCAATCCCTGACAGCCAATGATCACTTCTCCATTCTGCGGACTTTGCCTTTTCCAGAATATCTGGAGAGGAATCCTGCAGTATGTGGCCTTGGGTGGGGCCTCTACCTCTTCACATGTGTTTGAAATTCAGGGTGCTGTTGCCTCCATCAAGACGTGTTCCTTCTGATTGCTGAGCAGCACTCCACATTTATGGATACGCCAGTTTGTTTATCCAGTCACCAATCGAAGGACATTTATTTGGGTTGTTTCCAGGTTTGGGTAATTATGAATAAATCTTCCATAAACATTCAAACACATTTTAGTATGAACAGAAATTTTTCATTTCTTTTGGGTAAATACCTAGGTTGAATCTATGAAGTATGTGTCTTCTCTCGGGAGGAACTGCTAACCCGTTTTCCAGCGTGGCTGTGCCATGCTACGTTTCCACGAGCCACGTGCGAGAGTTCTAGCTGCTCCACATCTTTGCCAGGACTTTCTCCCGCAGCCATTCTAACCCGTGTGCTGTTTTCATTTACGTTTCCCTAAGAACAGTTGGTGTGGACCATCTTTTCGTGGGATTATTTGCCATCCTTATATCTTTGGGGAAGAGGCTGTTCCAATCTTTTGCCCATTTTTGAACTTGGCTGGCTGTTTGTGTTCCTAGTGAGTTTTGAGAGCTTTTGAGTATTCTGGATACAAGTCCTTTGTCAGGATATGCGATTTGCAAGTGTTTTCTCCCAGTCTTTTCATTCTTCACAAGATGTCTTTCAAAGAAGAAAAGCTTTAAGCTTTGGTGCAGCCTAACTTATCAACTTTTTTCTTTTATGAATCATGCTTGTGTTGTCATGACTAAGGACTCTTTGCCTAACTCAGTGCCTAAATCAAAAAAGATTTTCTCCTAGGTTTTCATTTAAGAGTTTATAGCTTTAAATACGTTCGACAGATGCTCTTACCCCCTTAATGTGCTTGATTTCATTGTTTTGGGTGGTTGTTTTATTTCAGGTCCTAATCCACATGGACTTCATCTTTTCCTGCAGAATATGTGATATATTTATAAAGGCCTTCCAGGCTTCTCCACCCCAAAAATTAAAAATTATCATCTGTGGCTTTTCTCTAATATTTTATTTTACATTTAATGGTTAAATCTTTAATTCATCTGAAATTCATTTTGCTGTGAAAAGTGGGTTAGCAATTTAGCTGCATTTTTCAAAAAATGCTAGGCCTGTACTACATTATTTATTGAATAATCCTCTTTTTTATACATTTTTCAAAGCACATTTATAATAGACCAAGTTTCCTTCCAGATCTCCATCCCTCCATCCCTCTCTCCCTCCTGCCCTTCCCCCCCTTTCTTCCTTCATTTGCTAAAAGCATACTGAGCATATACCAAGTGCCAGGCTCTGTGTATGTGCTACAGATCATGGAGAGCAGGAGAAAGCTAAAATTTAGCAACGGGCAAGACCCTCCAGAACACTCAGCACTAGCACACAGATCATATTTTAGCTTTTGTGTAAAATAACGAATAGATTGTCAAAGAAGAATGATGATAGTACCTTCCTAACAGAGGGGTTCATTTGCTTGGCAGATACTAAGTCGATAGACACAGCCAAGTTGGCTATAACAGGGAGGGTTTTATTACTTGGTACAAGTAGGAAGCACATTAGAGATCGTTCCCAAAGCAGTGTATCTCAGAATTCTAGGGTTGGGCTGGTTTTATAAGCATGAGGTCATGAGGTATGATCTGATTGGATCTTGTAACAAAGTCATGATGACAGGCATGATCTGACTGGATCCTGCCATGGGGTGATATCAGGGCTCTATCTGATTGGCTCCCAGATCCTGACACGTGGGGTCCTCTTCTTAATTCAGTCCCCACCTCTCAGTCCAAGGACTTAGATTCCTCCCATGGTTGCATACTTGGTTCATCTGGGCATGCTCAAGTTACCCTCTCTTCACCTTGGGGGGTCCACGGCAACCAAAAGACAACTCACAGCTTTGTTATCTAAAAGTTGAGCCAGATTGGTCTGGTAATGGGAAAATATGGAGGAAAGAGAGAGCCTGGGTATTAAAAACTTGAAAGATCATTGTGTGTAGTATGCACAATTGTTGAGTTGGTTTTATTTCTATATTGGTTGATTGCTCTATTGATTCATTCCTGTGCCTGTTACACTGGGTAATTATTGTAGCTTTTTGGTATATTTAATTTTGAGCAGGGCAGTTTTTTTTTTTTTTTTGAGACAGAGCCTCAAGTTGTCACCCTGGATAGAGTGCTATGGCATCACAGCTCACAGCAACCTCCAATTCCTGGGCTCAAGCGAGTCTCCTGCCTCTGCCTCCCACGTAGCTGGGACTACAGGTGCCCCACAACGCCCGGCTATGTTTTGGTTTCAGCCGTCATTGTTGTTTGGCGGGCCCGGGCTGGATTCAAACCCGCCAGCTCAGGTGTACGTGGTTGGCATCTTAGCCACTTGAGCCACAGGCACCGAGCCTAGTCTTCTTTTTGAAGGTTTTTCTTGCTATTTTAAAGTCAATTTTTATTGAAATCTAGCCTATCTATAAAAAATAAATAAATTATAAGTGCACAGCTTGATGAATTTTCCCAAAGTGAACACACCCATGTGAGCAGACACAGATCAAGAAACAGAACATTTCAGCCTTTGGGCATTTTCCTCATGCTCCTCCCAAGTCCCGGCTTCCAACACCATAGATTGTGTCAGCCTATTACTCAACTTTACATAAATTGAATTACATAGTACTTTCCTGTATAATATGTTATGCTTCTTTCACTCAACATGGTAATTTGAGATTAATTCTTGCTTTTGCATGGAGCAATAGTTCGTGCATCTTGGTTACTTACCAGTATTCCATTCATTTACACATATTATTTCTTATAACTGTTATTGGAATTTTGGGTAATGTTTTAGTACGTTCAGGCGGCTATAACAAAATACCATTGACTGTCTGGTTTAAACAACAGATATTACAATTTTGGAAATTGTAATGAATTGCAAAGTGGTGGTAGATTTGGTGTCTGGTGGGGGCTCAGTTCCTGGTTCACAAATGGCACCTTCCCACTGTGTTCCCTTCCCATGAAAGAGAGCAGAGGCAAGCTCTCTCTAGACCAGTGGTTCTCAACCTTCCTAATGCTGTGGCCCTTTAAATACAGTTCCTGTGGGTCATGACCCACAGATTGAGAACTGCTGCACTAGACTCTTATAAGGGCACTAATCCCATTTGTGGGGTCACCACCCTCATGACCTCATTAATCCTAATTACCTCCAAAGACCCCATCTCCTTATATCACCACATTCAAGGGAAGGGTTTTGATGTATGAATTTGGAGAAGACATAAATATTCAGTTCATAAGAGGTGGTTTCCTATTTTGCCATATAATAAATGCTTTGTATCTTTTAATGCACGCATACACTCATTCCTCTGTAGTGTGCCCCTCAGAATAGAGTTTCTGGATCATACTAGACACTGCCAAACAATTCTCCAAAGAGGTTGTATCAATTTACACTCCCACCAGCAAAGCACAAGTGTGCCCATGGCCCCACCTCATGTCCAGCACTTGATATGGACCTGCCTTTTCTATTTTAGCAATTAGACTTCAAGGTTGTCTCATTGTCAACTTATTTTGCATGTCCTTGATGACTAACAGAATTGAGTACTTTTGCATACCTGTACAGGCTATTTCCATAGTCACTTTTGTGAGGTACCTGTTCAAGGCTTTCACCCATTTTATTGGTTTGTCTTTTTTACTTATTATTTCATATATTCTACATATAAATATCTATACTACATTTAGACTATTTATTCCTTCAGATAAACTGCATGTTAAATTAAAAAAAAAAATTCCTGCCCTGGTTCAGCACCTGTGTTTAGGGTGCCAGCCACATGCACTGGGGCTGGTGGGTTCGAACATGGCCAGGGCCTGTTAAATAACAATGTCAACAATAACAAAAAATAGTTGGGCACTGTGGCAGATGCCTGTGGTCCCAGCTACTTGGGAGGCTGAGGCAGGAGAATCACTTAAGCCCAAGAGTTTGAGGTTGTTGTGAGCTGTGACCCCACGGCACTCTACCGAGGGTGACATAGTGAGACTCTGTCTCACAAAAAAAAAAAAAAAAAAAGGGGCAGCACCTGTGGCTCAAAGGAGTAGGGCGCCGGCCTCATAGGCCGGAGGTGGCAGGTTCAAACCCAGCCCCGGCCAAAAAAACAGCAAAAAAAAAAAAAAAAAAAAAAAATCTTGCCCTGATTTTGTTTAGGATTACATTAAATTTAATGATCTTTGAGAAGAGTTGTGTCCTTACAGCAGCAAATCTCCCATTCAAGAACAGCAAGGTCAGCAGTGCTTCTGTAAGTAAATAAGTAAGTAAGAAGTACTGCTTTTTGCAAGGTGTGGTTCTGAGTCGATTACATAGGTCTGTTCTTTCACTCAGCAACACTATGCTGCTTCTATTCCCACTTTAGGTAAGGAAATTGAGAAAAAGAAAGGATAGGAAACTTGCCCAAGTTCAACCAGTTAGTATGTGGTAGAGCTGCGATTTGAAACCAGACAGTTTGGCTTAACAGTCCCTGTTCTTACTCACCCTGATACCAATTCTCTGTTCATTCTCCATTTTTTTCTTTTTCTCAGTAGAGCTTATCATTTATTTTTTCCTTATAATTTTAGCAAAGTTCTCATTATATTTGTCTTGGCACGTTTTCCCTCTTGTTCTGTTGATACCAGGAACGGGCTTGTTTTTCTTCATATTAATATTTCCAACTGGTTGCTGTTCAAATGTAGGAAAGCCACTGGTTTCGAACAGACTCCTTACTAAACTGTTCTATAAGATTACAGTTTCAGTTTCAGATTTTTTGATAAAAACATAATGCCTCCCCAAATGGTAAATATCTCCTCTCCTTCCTTTTCCAATGTTTATATTTCTTATTTAATTTTCTTATTCAATGCATTGACTAGAACTTTACAGAGATGTTAAGTAGTGGTAATGTTAGCAGGTGCATATTTATTATTCTTGAATTAAATGAGAATGATTCAGTGTTTCATAGCTGGGTTGGTTTGCTATATACCACTGAATCATACTAAAATATTCTCAAACAGTTCTTTCTTTTACAAGGAAATTTTGTTTGATCAGACATATTTCCTAATAGATTTGCTAATATTGGAATATTCTAACATTATTAAAATAAACCTCACTTACTCATGGTGGGCTGTTTTGGTAAAGCTCTGCTGTATTCTGCCTGTTGACCATTTTAAAGGATTTGCTTTTTTGTTTGCTTTTCAAACAAAGCCCAAGGGTGTATGAGTTGGTTATAATGCCTCAGCCTCTGGGGTAGCTGGGACTACCAATGTGCATCATCTCTTTAGGCTAATTTTTTTTTTTGTGAGACGGGAGTCTCACAATTTTTCCTAGGCTGTTCTTCTTTTGCTTTTTTAGAGTTTTTGGCCAGGGCTAGGTTTGAACCCGCCACTTCTGGCATATGGGGCTGGTGCCCTACTCCTTTGAGCCACAGGCACCACCCAAAATATTTAGGTTTTTTTTTTTTTGCAGTTTTTGGCTAGGGCTGTGTTTGAACCCGCCTAGGCTATTCTTGAACTGCTGGCCTCAAATGATCTTCCTGCCTTGACCTCCCAAAGTACTGAGATTATAGGTGTGAGCCACCACACTGGAGCCACAAGCCAAGTTTTTACACAGTGCCCCCCCATCCATGGGTTCACTTTCCATGGTTTCAGTTACCCAGGGTCGCCTGTGGAATGAAAATATTAAATGGAACATTTCAGAAATAAAGAACTAATAAATTCAAGCTGCGTGCTTTTCTGAGAAACGTGACCGAATCTCATGCCATCCTGTTCTGTCCCACCCTGAACATGAATCACCCCTTTGTCCAGCATATCCACACTGCAAATACTGCTGCTTATTGGTAGCCATCTGGGTGGCCAGAAAAAACATTGTATATCCAGGATCCAGTACTATCCGCAGTTCTGAGCATCCACCGAGGGACCTGGAATGTATTTGCTGTGGATAAGCGGGACTACTGTATTATTTTGGGTTTCTTCAAAAGTTTTCCTGAAGCCAGGACTTGAATGCAGCCTCCGGTATTTGAGAGTTGACCCCAGGAAGCGGGAGTAAGAGAGCAAGAGGAAGGAGATTCAGGAGGAGGAAATCTCCAAATAAAGGTGTTTTGTCCAAGTCACTGCTGTAAGCAAGGGAGGCTGCAGAGGAATGTCACAGAAGCCACAAAATGTGCCCTAGCTGGATCGTTCACCTTCCTCCCCACCCCCCCAGCTCTGCTTCCACAAGGTTGGGTGTCACTCATGTTTCCTTTTTTGTTTTCGAGACAGAGTCTCACTATGTCGCCCTGGGTAGAGTGCTGTGGAGTCACAGCTCACAGCAACCTCCAACTCTTAGGCTCAAGTGATGCCTCAGCCTCCCAAGTAGCTGGGCCTATAGGTGCCTGCCACAATGCCTGGCTACTTTTTAGAGACAAGTCTTGCTCTGGCTCGGGCTGGTCTTGAACTTGTGAACTCAGGCAATCCACCTGCCTCTGCCTCCCAGAGTGCTGGGATTACAGTCATGCCTCTTTTCTACACTGGAGGCCTGGGAGGGCAGGAAGACCGGTGGGAAGTACTTGCAGCCCTTAGGCCCCGCTGTCTACCTGCTGCCCACTACTCCCCACGTCCTGTGGTCCAGTGTAGGAGGAAAAGCTTCAGACCAGGCCCTCTTAACCATCCAAGATCCCAAGAAACGTGAACTCTTCCTCCACTTTCCTGGTTAGTAGCCCTGACACTTATGCTCAGTCTCAGGAGGCCTTTCTAACAAATCTGTGGAAAATAAACTCATGGGAGATTAACAGAGAGTTATGAAAGTCCATGTTAAGATACAGAGGGAAGCACGGCAGGCACTTCTATGTAGGTGATGGGTATATTTATGGGGTCAGGTTTACGTGACTACATTAGAAATTGTCATGAAATCATGGAGAAATGAGTGAATTTGATATATGAAGCAACATGAGGGATGTGGACCTCCTGCTGTAATGGAAAATAAGCTGGAAAAAAATGGCAAAAAGGTGGGAGACTCTGGCAGGGATGAAGGAAGGGGGCAGACTTGCTGGCTGGAGCAACTATCTCTATCTGTGCACACTTAACTTTACCTGGGTTCACCTGTGCACGCCTGCCTTTACTGGCTTCACCTGTGCAGGCCTGCCTTCACCTGGATTCACCTGTGCAGGCCCTGGAGTCACATGCTCCTGGAGACCTGGCTCTACCTGTACATGCATGCCTGTCTTGCTGTGGCTCTCACCTTCTGTCCTTTAGAAAGTCTCAAACCCTCCTTGGGCCTCAGCATCCCATCTGCAAGATAAAGGGTTGGGTTAGGCGGCTCCCACTTGGGCAGAAGAAGTGCTGGTCTCCAACCACATAGCCCCAAACCCAGGACCTTCCTGTGTGAGACAGACAGGGACAGCTGCTGGGTGAAATGAGCAGCTGGGTTAATCTAAGCTTCAAAATATTTATAATGCTTTCCCCAAGACAGAAAAGGTGGTTCTGTCCCACATCCCTAACGGTACAGTGTCCCGGTTTCTAGTTCTCTGTAAGACGGTCACACTTTCTGGAAACTCCTAGTGTGTTCAGGAGGGCACAGGGTGCCATCCATGGATTGGTGACTGATGGATGCATGTGTTGGGTTTCAAGAAAAAAGAAAAGCCTGTGAGATGGAAACGTCATCTCTTCCTGCAAACTCATTAGCCCTCTCCTCTTGGTCATCAGACATGTTGGGGGGACCCAGGGAGAATCTGAGGAAGGCAGCTTACAGCAACAAAAGCAAGGGAGTCTTGAATCCAAGAAGCCAAAAAGATTCTGCCTCCTCTTTCTAAACTGAAACTGAAACAAGGTATTCAGCAATGCATACCAGCTGCAGGGCCAGCCAAAGCAGAATGCTGAAACGAGTCTACCCCAAAGCAGCCATGACTTAGCGTTTGGGGCTCAAGGGAGAAGGTGCCCACCCTCAGCCTGAGATATTTTCTCAGGACATTAGAGTGTGAATAAAGGTATCTCAGCAGAGTTTTCTGGTCCTGAACATTTTCATAAGAGGGCTTTTTTGTTTTTTTTTTGGTTTTTATTTTTAATAAAATAAAAATATTTTGTTAAATATGCATATTTAATAAATACATATTTATTTATTAAATATAAATCAACTTACAGATACTCAGTAGAACCTCTGTAAGTTGATCACCCAAGAGACTGTAACCAACTGCTCAACCCACGGAGGTGGTCAACATAAGGAACTAGGTTTACTGTACTGATAAGGACATGGGGTGCATGTCTGTGGAAATTAGGTCCACTTGAGGGGAGGTAGTCAACCGTGTAGGCTGTACTGTTTCATAACTGTATATACAGAGGGCACTAAAGTTATATACACATTTTAAGAAAGGAAAAACTCTATTTAAATTGTAATACTCCATATATATCGATCACATTTATTATCCTTTATATTATATCTTATATCTCTTGTAATTGCAGAAATCAAATGTGACTTCAGTACTACAATTTAATACAGTCTTTTTTCTTTCTTAACATGTGCATATAGGCTGCGTGCGGTGGCTCCCAGCACTCTGGGAGACTAAGGCAGATGGATTGCCTGAGCTCACAAGTTCGAGACCAGACTGAGCTAGAGCCAAGAACCAGTCTTTAAAAATTAGCAGGGCACTGTGGTGGGTGCCTGTAGTCCCAGCTACTCAGGAGGCTGAGGCAGGAGGATTGCTTGAGCCCAACAGTTTGAGGTTGCTGTGAGCTAAGATGCCCCGGCACTCTACCGAAGGTGACCAAGTGAGACTCTGTCTCAAAACAAACAAACAAAAAATGTGTATGCAGCGTTTGGGCACCCTCTGTATTGGTGGGGTATGTTCTGATACATGTATGCAATGTGCAATAATCAAATCAGGGTGGTTAACATGCCCATCACCTCTAACCTCCATAATTTCTTCATGTTGGGATCATAAGAAGTCTTTAAAGACTAGCAGGGTGCTGCTTAATCTGAGTACAAGGCTGAACCGAATAGCTCTAAACAGAAACAAAGAAACTGGGACGTAAGCAGGATACTGTCCTTAAAATGCCAAATGTTGGGGCTCTCACAGAATGTTCTTGTTGGGCAACAAACAGATCAGAGGGACTGGAGGGGGTGGCCCAAGGGGTGTCCACTTGGGTGAACAGGCTGGCGGAGGCCTGGGTCCTGAGAGAAATACAGCCATTTCTTGGAGACAGCAGAATGGCATTGGCACTGCAACCTTCCGTGGGGACAGAAGCAATGTGTTCACAGCTGAATTCTGACCAGCTGGCTCCTTTGCTATCTGCAGTGATGGTTCTCGAAATCTGGGAATGAGCATTTGGGGGGCAGGAATCTGGCCAGAGAAGGAAAATATCTTGGGGATGAGTCTTTGCAGGGCAAACATACCACTTTATGGCTATCTTGGGGTAGGGGTACTGATGGAAGTTAAGGGAAGGCAGAGCCTCTTCCCCCACTCTCTGCAGCTCACATCTGGGCTCTGCCAGTGGCAAACCAGGGATGTTCAGCTGGCCTTCTCCTTCCCTGCTCCCCCCAGCTTCCAAGGCAAAGAAATTGTGCTTGCAGGGTGGCGCCTATGGCTCAGTGAGTAGGGTGCTGGCCCCATATACCGAGGGTGGTGGGTTCAAACCTGGCCCTGGCCAAACTGCAACAAAAAAATAGCCGGGCGTTGAGGCGGGCACCTGTCCCAGCTACTTGGGAGGCTGAGGCAAGAGAATCACCTAAGCCCAAAAGAGTTTGAGGTTGCTGTGAGCTGTGACGCCACAGCACTCTACCGAGGGCAATAAAGTGAGACTCTGTCTCTCTCTAAAAAAAAAAAAGAAAGAAATTGTGTTTACAAGGTCCTGCCAGGGCTTCTCTCTTCCTGTTTTAGGGATCATTATTTGGTAGTCTCCTTTATTCCTTCAGCAAATATTTTACCAGGTCTCATGCTCAAGGAAGCAGAGGAGAGAAAGAAGTTTGCATATGGCAGCTGCTCTCAAGGAGTTACAATATTTACTCCATGTGTGTCCTGAAATATTCAGGCCCCAAACACAACTTTTTTTTTTTTTTAACCTAAGTGCTTTTAAAGATTTCTTTGAAATGTGGGACAATTATGCAAGCAGAAAAAAAAAGTAGAGCAAATATTTAACTTTGCCTTTGGTATGTTGAAGTCATCAGCCCCTGTTGATCGCTCAGGCATGTCCTATAAGGTGGACTTAGAAAACATACCTATGTATATGCGTGTGAATGTGTATTGTTCACGGTGGGGCACAGGTTGGTGTTTGGCTCCAGGGCTCTGGAAGCTGTTGTCCCACATCAAGGCCTGGACACTGGTGTTTGCCCCTGCCCCCTCCTTCCATCCAGCCTTTTGGGACTGCAGATCCTGTTGGCGGGAAGCAGCCTCACCTTCCAGAATATGGGAATACCCCAGGACACAGACTCTTCAGTAGTTTACTCAGAGTCACATAGTTCATGCAGGGTGGTTTTACCAGTGAGTTTCTAGGGTCTTGAGGAAAGTGACTAGCCCATGGCTCACACATCAGACTGGGGAGGAGGCAATCGAGGGCCAGGGGCTGGGGACAAGCCTCTTTGGGTTTCCCAAACCTAGCAATTCCCGAGTCCTGGATAATAATAGGATTCCTGGGCGTCTGTGGAGGGTGTCTGTTCATCTCTAGGGCTCATCTGCGCGGTTGGCTTTTATTCCCCCCACAGTACCCCCACCCCGCAATCTGGACTTGGAGAGCAGTTGGCGGCAACACAATTTTGCTCCGCGGGGAAGGCGCCCCGGGGGCCTGGGAAGCAGATGCCGGTGTGTTCCCCAGGTACAAAGTTTTCATTTGCTTTGCAAACGTTTTGATGTGCAGTTGGTCACTGCTTTTCCGAATCCTATTAAAATACTCTGGGGTGGGAGCCAGCTGCGTTCGGGATAATCGTGCAGAATGAACAGGGCTTTACCAAATTAAAGGACTTTCTAGTCCCCGGAGTTTCACCGGTTAGGGGGGTGGGGGAAGCCACGCAGCCCGGGGCGGGGTGAGGCGGGGCGGGGAGGAGGCGGCCCTGGGCGCCCCGCCGTCTCCCGGGGTTGCTACAACAGACCCCACACGCCGCGCGGGAGTCCTAGCCGCAGGCCGGAGTGGGCTGGGGGCTAAGCACCAGGGCTGGGCACAGAGATCGCTGACGAGTGGCCTGCGCGCGCAGAGAGGACCCCTCCCCCACTCTCGCCAGTCCCTACAGCGGCGCGGGGCGGGGCCGGCCCGGCCCCTCCCCCTCCCCACACCTGAGCGGCTGCAGCGGCTCCTGAGCCCTGGCAGGGCTGGGCAGCGCGCCGCTCGGGTTCCCGCGGCCCAGCCAGGTGCACGCGGACGCAGCGCTCCCCAGGGGCTCGGGCCCGCCCCCGACTCGCCGAGCGGCCCCCAGAGCCAGGTGAGGCGGCGGCCAGGGGCGCGAGGCGCTGCGGGTGCGGGGCGGAGACGGCTGGGGCACCCCGTGCGGGCCGGGAAGGACAGTAGGTGGCCCCCGGGCACCCAACCCTGCTCCTGGACAGCATTTTGGGTGTGATTGGATTCCAGGAGCGCCAACTACCAGGTAAGCGCAGTCCTGGACCCGCGGTCGATGGGGGTGGGGCGGGGTGAGGAGCCGGATCTACAGGTCCGAGTGGGGGACGAGTGTCTGTAGACGACCTCTCCCCTCCCCCAGTGGTTTTCTTCCCGGACAGAGGCATGTTTAAAAAAATTTGGAAGCGGCGTGAGCACAGAGCACGGAGCACCCACTTGGGCCCTGCGCCCACGGACCCTGGTCACCTTTAGCTCTCTGCCTTTTCCCTTGGACAGCGCTGGTGGACCAACCCCCTCCACTGCCAGGGGTCTCCTTGTGCAGAGTCGCCGCCCTCCAGCCCCAGGACTCCAGCCTGCGAGCCCGGCTGAAGAGCCAGCACCGGGCCGCCAGGGGGCGCGCGGGGGCGGGGACCCGCGCCGCGACGGTCGTAAGGTCCCCCGAGACCCCGCTGCGGCCACTCTGGCCTCGCACCCAGCGCCCCCATCCAGGCGCGCGCGGCTGCGGCAGCTGTGTCTGGGAGGCCGGGGCCGACGTACCCGTGCGAGCCCGGAGGTGGCGGGTCGGGCGCCCGGATCTCCGGGGGTTGTGCGGAGCCCCGGCCGGGTGCCCGACCCCTGCCCGCAGTGCCATCAGTTGGGGTAGGGAGACCCGGCGGGCGCAGCCCTGCCGCCACCGCCAGTGAATTATGCAGGAGGCTGACACCGGCGCGCTCGAGTTGCTCAAGTTTCCCTGGCAACTTTCACCCGGGCGTCCCTCCTTCTCAGCGACCGGGCAGCTCCGCCGGCGCAGCCCGCTGCCCAGGCGTCTCCCCGGGGCTGCTGGGGCGCTGGGCGCGGGGAGCGGGGAGCGCTCGGATGGAGTTGGAGCGCGCGTTCGCCGGCTGAGCTGCAGCCACCCGATTGAGCGAGCAGGTGCGACCGCCGCAGCAGGCTTCGCGGCCGGGATTTAGGGGTGCCGGGGTTCGGAGGGTTTGAGGGACTCGGTGACCCTCGGTGCCGGGGTTCGGAGAGTTTGCGAAACTGGGTGGACCTCGCAGCCTGGGTTTGAAAGGTGCAGGGGCCGCGGTGGACCTCGCTGCTAGGGTTCGGAGGGTGCAGGGGCGGCCGTGGACGTCGAAGACGCAGCCTGCAGGCGGGTCTGCGCAAGGACCCTCGGCCCGGGGGGAGCGAGAGGGGTTGGGCCGGCGGACATGCGGGCGAGGTTCGCATTTCCAGGGGGCTGGGGGCGCCCAGAGGGGAGAAAAGCTGGTGCTGGTTTGCATGGGTTTTCGCGGAGGAGCTTTTAAAGGGACTCCGGGAGGCTGGATCTGAGAAGGCGTTTGGACCCAGCAGGTGGTGGTTCAGGCCGAAGTACCGGAGGGCCTCGGGGGCTGGCAGCTGTTGGCTGGGTACTGGGGGTCCTCGGAGGCCATCCAAAAATAAAGCGGGTTCTGTGTGGAGAGTTAAGGTAGCAAATTGGATAGTTGCATGACCTCTTTTTCGTTTGAAACTCAAGTGCTAACGTTAATGAGGCCAATCAACTAATTAAGTTAAGCTTCTGAAAGTAGAGAGGTAATTTCGGAAGTACCCCGTTGGGGGGTAGCGGTTTGCTCTGTACCTGGAATCTGACCTCTTGAGTTGGTCTTTGGACCAGGGTTCGGCGCCCCTGGAAATGGAGCGGCAGATTCTGCCTTGATCCAGGTCCTCTGCTGTTTGCGTTCGGAAGTGATTAGTGACGACCTACTGCGCGCTGGGCACCGAGCCTGGCGCCCAGGGGCTTCGTGGGGTCCAGATTAGCCCCCAGAGGCACCTGCTTTTGGAGACCCGAGTTTCCCACCCACTTACAGGTGCCCGGCGCAGCTCGGATAAGGGTTGAGCCCTGCTTTGCCTGCCGGGGAGTGGAGTGAGGGGAGAGGGCGCCAAGCTCCTTGCTCGGTGTTCAGTGTTAATTTAGGGGAGAAAGTCGACGACGTGGCTGCTGTAAGGGGGCGGGGTGATAGGTGTGGGGTTTTACCCTGGTAGTCAGAGTGTGCTATAAAAGGGGCAGGAGGGAGACCTTTGCCTTGGTGGGAATTTGCTGTTCTAATGGTGCTTGGAGGTGAGAACTCCTGGGGAGCAGTGTTCTAAAGGCAGCAGATTCCATTATTATGCTGAGGCATTTCTTGTTTTCCAAGTGGGAAGAATTGGCTGGGAAACTTGGGGCTTCTTTGGAAAGAAGAAGAAAGACTATAGAAAGAGGCTGGGATTTGAGTATCAAAGGAATTCTGTGACTAAGGTCATTTTGCCTCTTAAGGCAGTCCCAGTGTTGACCGTGCTTGGCTGCTTTTAGCAAAGTAGATCCTCCGTGGGGGGAGGTGTGTCTTTCTGCCTACTTTCTCCTGTGTGTGTTGGGGTAAGTTTGCTGGAGGTTTCATTCATTCATTCGTTTTATTCATCAGGTGCTGAGGGTTGTGTGTAACGCCCCCCGGGAGTCTAAGGGTCCGCTCGTGCAGGTGACTTGGTCCAGGCCTGGGGGTGGAGGCTATCTAGGAGGAGGGACCTTTGGGGCTCCCAGGTTGGATGTGAGGAATACTGCCCGCAGGAGCATAGGGGAGTCCCAGACAGCACTGTGTTTTATATGTCATCAGGGATGAGGAAAACGACAAGGAAAAGCATGAAACTAAGAAAAACATGCCAGGAGTTGACCGTACTCAGGAAACACTCCTAAAAATGGACTTTTATGGGACAACAGTTGTTTAGCAACATTTGTTTTATTTCCAATTATATAATGAGGTCTGGTGTCCCTGGTGGCCCAGGGGGAGTAGTGGTGATTTTTCCAAAGTGGGGCTCAGTTTGGGAGCGGTTGTGGGGTCTTAAGGGTGAGCCTCCTACTCAAGATTCCTCCTGGGGGTGCAGCTGTTTGGATCTCAGCTCCTGACGCCTCCTTTGTCAGGAATTCCAGTCTCCTACTTTGTCAACTTAAGGCTCAGGGAGGGAGCATTTAGGATCTTCCTTCATGCAAATGACCTCCAGCAAATTTCCTGGCCCTCTCTGTCTCCACAGACTGCGGAGGGGCCTGGACGGGAGCTCCAGATGCAGGCCTGTCTTTTTCATCTTTAGAGTTCTCTGCCCTTTACCTGGGCCCCTGGAGAATGAATTACTTGTTGAAAGGATGCATACAGATTGAGTGAAGGGCTTCGAGCCCAGAGCCCTCCTCTGGGCCAGATGACCTTTGTGACCTGCCGTCCACCTAACCCACCCACCCAAAATGAGAGGCCTGCCATTCTCTGACAGTCCAAGGTGATCTAGGGTATATTTGGTTTTCTGAGCATGTTGCATAAAAATGAGTTCCACAGTCATCTGCCAGCCTGCTGCTGCCTGCCAGGCCTGGACCGGGTGCAGGTGGCTGCCCCAGGGAGTGTCCAGGCTAGTGGAGAGGAAGAGGAGTGACTGGACAGTGTGCACGGTGCCACAGGGTTTGTGATAGACCTGTAGAGTACACAGTGGGCCCCCAACCAGGGGTGGGTGGGGGTTGGAGCGGGAGGTGTCAGACACCTGCAACAGGTCTGAGTGGCCAGACTGAGCATGGGTCCTTGGTAGAATCGTCTACTTCTCATTCCAAGGGTGGGGACACAGCCACCCCATAGTTATAATAATAACAGGGGAGCAGCAGTAACAGCAGCACTCGGAGTGTTTCCTGGAGGTTGGCATTAGCCACGCACTCCTGCCATCCTGCCGTATGTGTCCTCATCAGGTCTGCTTCCCAATTCACCGATCAGGAGTCTGCTGCTCGGAGGACTGAGCGACTTGCCATAGCCAGTGGGGGCTGGGGGAGCTGGGATTGTACCCCAGGCAGCATGGGGGGCGGCCCTTCCTCCCCACACTTCCCATGGCTAAGGGTCTATCCCTCAGCTGGAAAGAGCAGGCAGGTGGCAGTCGGGAAATAGCCTGTGCTGGTGGTGTGGGACAGACCCTCAGTGCGTGAACACCCGCCTTTCTGGCGAGCTTCTCCTGTGATCAGCATTTTGCTCTTGCTGTTGTTGAAAGCACAATCAAGGAAGTGTTCAATGCCATTGCTCGAGTGCTAAGACCGATGTCCCTCTTTGGGGAAGATGGTGCCTTCTTTTCCATTCAAGGGGTTTCCAGTCTTCCCAGGGTGGGGGGAGATGTGCCCACACTCAAGACCCACAACCTGCCCTGGGCATGGAGACAGCTGCCAGGGTCACTCTGGATAATTGTGACCCAGGGAGAGGTCACAGCAGCACAGGTCACTTCCTGGGAGATTAAGCTCTTAAAAGCCCGTTGGGAGGAGTTTGCGAGCAGTACCTGGCTGGCTCCCCCGATTGACTGCCAGATGTCAGCGCAGAGGTCCTTGGCGGATGTGGTAGCTACTCTGGGGGTAGCTAGCTGAATTAGGCCACAAACTCCTGACTGAGGCTGCAGATTCTGAGTGCTGGGCTGCAGGGCTCAGGGGACTCTGGGCTCACCTCCAACCTGGAAGATCTGATGTGGCAGGAAATACAGGACTGGGGTTCTCCAGAGAAGTCCTGCCTGATGAGCCCCGGGAGCACATGGTGAGAGAGACTCAAGTTTTCCAGAGGAAGAACAGTTGGAGAAAGTCCTGGGTTACTTGACTTAAAAAGGCTTCAGTTGGGAGGCTCCTGGGAGGCACACTTCCCGTGGCCCTGTTGGGGAGGGGCAGGTCTCTTCCAGAAACATGTTTTCCTCTCTTTAAAAGTGTTATTTTTAAAAACCCTGTGTTCTCTCACACATTCCCTGCAACATTTTCTCGTGAAAAATTTAAATAACCAGCAAAGCTGAAAGAATCGCTTCTTAAAGACTTCTTTTATCCCCACTCACTGGTTCTGCCATTAATCATTGACTTGGCTTCTCACTCATTTTTAAATCAACATGTAAAATTTTTCTTCATAGGTTTAAATATTTGCAAAGGACGTAGTGCCTCCTTTGTGAGGCAAATACTGATATTAAAAAGTAACGGCTGCCTAACTCTTTTCATTTTTTATTTTTCTTCAGTTTTTGGTCGGGGCTGGGTTTGAACCCACCATGTCCGGCATATGGGGCCAGCACCCTACTCCTTTGAGCCATAGGTGCCGGCCACAGCTGCCTAACTCTTTACCCCTCCACCGGGCCATCACACACGGTGCCGCTCACTCTCTACTGACAGAGACATAATTGAGCCACTTTTCCCAAAGAATGTTATCCTAATGTAATAGACGTTTATGCTAATGGGTCTTTTATTAATTAATTTAGCATACTTCTCTGCAAGAATAATATACATAAATTGACTTTTATAAAATTTCCTGCGACATCAAGTTGCTAAGTGTTTTTAAAAAAATCACTTCTGGGTTGGATAAAGCTGGGGCACAGTTGATCAAAAACTATCAATATTGCAAATGTTTAGAAATGGGGAAATGTTAGCGGAGCCATATCTCTTAGGGAGAAGGCAGTGGGTGTTTTTGGTATTTAATTAAAGCCATAGTTGAATTACCCCCTTTTGGGGGGATTGGGGAGTCCCATCACCTGGGGTGTGCACACCCTCAGCTTCACTCTGAGGGTTTCAGATATTAGGCCAGCCCTGTGGCTGCGTTCGGGCCAGGGTGACAGATGCCTAGGCTGGTGGCTCGGGGCCCCTGAGAGCCTGTGTCCACCAGGAACCCATTCCTGGGATCTTCATCAAGGCAAGGCACGGACAGTTGTAGGGTCAGTGGCCGTGGTTCAGCAGAGAGTTTTCTTTTAAACATGACACAGCGTCCAAGCAACACTGGGAATGGAATTCTTGCAGATGGTCACAGCAAGGCCTGGTTTATGCGGCTCGTAATTCTCCAAACACAAGGACACATCAATGCCACCTTCTGGGTTCCAGAGAGCTCCAAGGCTCATTCGCTTCCCCAGGGCAACCGCATAGTTACCAAGGATGTGGAATTAGTCTGTAGAGGAATAGAAAGGCTGTTGGGACAGCGTCTGTTTTGATTCTTTGGGGTCTCTGTGGGGAACGTCTGGGCTAGGTTCAGGCAACTCAAGCTTGGTGGCGGGTGGGGGTTTTCTGTGTTGAGTCTGGCACAGTCCGCTCTTGGGATGTTCTGTCTCTTTTGAGTCCGCCTGTTTTTGACAAGGTTCTCTGAGTCGCAGGAGATGGAGACCCATTTCAGACTAAGTTAAGGGGATGGTGAGGATGTGCATTTTGGGGCACAGCTCTGGACCCCATGGCCAGTTACATACTCGGCTGTTTCAAAGTTCCTAGCCCCTGGTTCAGCTGGCAGGGGTGCGGGGACCACCTTCCTCCAGATACCATTTCTCATCCTCAGGAGAGCCTCTCAGGGAATGTGGCCACCATGTCAGTGGTGATGGGCCAGGATGTCATGAGGAGTTCTGAGGGCCAACGGGGCTCCCAAAGTTGTCTCCCTCCACCCCTCTTCCACCGTGGAATGTCAGTGGCTTTATAGCATGAAAATGATAATGATGGTGAGTATCTGGGCCACATTGTCCCTAGTGCTTTGCCAAGCACGGACTCACGCCACCCTCACCACAGACCTGAGAAGGGGGCACAGTATTCTTACCCCATTTCCCAGATGAGTAAAGCAGGGCAGAGGGTGCTGCTGAACCTGCTGAGGGCTGCATGGCTGAGCTGGGATCCCCGTCAGGCAGCGCCCACCCCACTGTGCAGACTAACGCAGCCGTCTCTTCCTCCCTCCTGGTCATTTCGGGAGTAGAATGCCCTTTTATTTTTCTGTTTACTTTCATGGAAAGTAGATGGGGTAACACAGTGGTTTTCAAACTTTAGTCCCAACGCCCCTTTTACTGTCTTAGAGTTTTAAGGACTCAGAGAGCATTTTGTTTATGTGTATCAGTGGATTGATACTTATCCCATGAGAAATTAAAAGGATGATTTAACAATATTTCATTATTAAAGCATTTAAAAAGAACAGTAGACTCGTTCCATGTTCATGTAAATACCATTTTTATGAAAAAAACAACTATCTTGCAAAACAAGATAGGCAGTTGGTTGTGTGTTGGTAAGGTCTCTTTGCTGTCTGGCGGCGTGGAAGACAGCCGGATTCTTGTACCTCCTTCTGCAGTCTGCAACGGCAAGGCGCGTCGCTTCCACTGTACCCCTGGGAGAGCATGAGATTGAAAAAGCAGCTAACACTGTAGAGTTGTTATGAAAATGGCTGGACTTCATAGATTTGCTGAGGGGGCTCCAGGGAAACCTCAGGGTTTCAGAACCAGCATTATGACTGTTTTGAAAGCCAGCTTTGTCGCATAGTGGGGCAGGTGTTTTTTTTAATAATTTTATTAAATCATAATTGTGTACATTGGTGCAATCATGGGGCAGAATGTGCTTCATATACAATCAGAAACATTTTGATCGTACTGTGAGAGATAGCCCTCATAGCATTTTCTTAATTGCTATATAAAGACATTGATATTCTACATTTAATAAGTTTCACCAGTACCCTGCTAAGATGCACCGTAGGTGTGATCCCACCAACTGCCCTCCCTCCACCCATCCTCCCCCCTCCCCTCTCCTCCCTTTCCCTTTTCCCTGTATTCTTGTGCTATAATTGGGTTTTAGCCTTCATATGAAAGCTATAAATTAGCTCTATATTAGGGCTGAGTACATTGGATACTTTTTCTTCCATTCTTGA